>JASDQU010172861.1:0-10999 GCA_032191745.1 Picea mariana
TTTTGCCAAGTGTAAAGAAAAAAATAAGCATTGCTAAGATAAGAACAAATTCTCACGAGCTCCATAGTGAAACTGGGCATTGGTCAATTTCTAAAACGCCATGGGATGAAAGAGTGTGTCACCTTTGTGACACTAAGAAGGTTGAAGATGAAAAACACTTTCTCTTAGATTGTCCGACCTATACCCATATTAGATCTCATTTTCAAAATATTGATCACACTACCAACCTTCCTAACCTCTTAACTCAACAAAAGTATGGTGATCTTGGAAACCTTCTCTTAATGCTTTTCGAGCACAGAAACAAAATTCTAAAGAATCACAAGTAATCACTTACCCTCTTAAGGTCCGATAGACCAATTAAGTCTTAGTGGACGTTAATCATCATCATCATAAAAAATAATCATAAAATAAAATAAAATAATACATATATATATAAACCTAAAACCATATTTTTTTTAATAAAATATTCCACAAAAGATTCTAAATATATGTAAGATGTCAATAACATTCCTAAATATTTGAATTTGACGTTATTATATTATCTTAAATTAATTTATAAATATATGAACTAAGTTATAATAAATTATGATGAAATTGATTAAAATAATAATAATAAATATCATATACTAAAAAAATTAAATATTTAAATTTTATAAATATATTTGTTTTTTTTTGTTTTTCAACCTTAAATAATTAAATTTCAAGAAATTCTCAACTTTAAATAAATCAAGATTAAATGCTTTTTAAATCACCCATAATACTTATCTTACGTTTTTTAGAATTATAATATTTATATCGTCGACATGATGAATCCAATTGTTTTGTCTTAAAAAAAAATTACAAGTTAAACCATCATTACATCAAAATGACATTTTCACTAATTAAATAATTAAATGTGTAAATAGGTAAATCAATTTATCACTTATAATAAATTAGAATGGAATTGGTTAAAATAATAATAATAATAATAAATATCATATATTGATGATGATGATTAATGTCCACTAAGATGGAATTGGTTTATGGGACCTTAAGAGGGTAAGGGATTACTTGCAATTATTTAGAATTTTGTTTTTTTGTTCGAAAAGTATTAAAAGAAGCTTTCCAAGATCACCATAGTTTTGTTGAGTTAAAAGGTTTGGAAGGTTGGTATTGTGACAAATATTTTGAAATTGAGATCTAATGGGGGTATAGGCTGAACAATATAAGAGAAAGTGATTTTCGTCTTCAACCTTCTTAGTGTCACAAAGTTGACACACTCTTTCATCACATGGCGTTTTAGGAATTGACCAATTCTCAGTTTCACTATGGAGCTCATGAGAATTTGTTCTTATCTTAGCAATGTTTATTTTTTTCTTTACACTTGTCAAAACAGAGAGATAATTTTGATCTTCTAGATTAAGGTTGATTACATCCTTATAATACCTTAATTTTCTTTTTTCCTATAAGTCTTTATCACACCACATTTTCTCCTTCAATTTTGATTTGATGATATTTTTAATAGTATCCTTATTCTATAAAATGGTGTCTTTCATGATTCCCCAATAGCTTAGCCAAGACTGGGCATCTTTATGCCATCCTTGCTTGAGTCGATGGTGGTTACGACTCACTTTTGAGAATTGCTATCTAGATTGTTTTTCTTATAAAAAGTAGAATTAATAGGTGCAAAATAACAAATTGTTATATACATCTTCTTACAATTGGTGTCTGAAATTTCTATCCAAATGTACTAATTAAGAGGGTTGATCTTATGAAGTTGAATGTGAGGAGAAATATTATTTCTAATATAACAATCTATACCTCATATCCCTCTATGGTGAGACTTTTTGTTCCATGTTGACCACAAGACAAATCCTTCTATGTTATGGACCTTAGACTCTTCATGCTCTCAAGTTTCAACTAGAAAAATAATATCAATATCACTCGGGATCCAACTTGTCATAGGAACTTTGCACCATGAAAAGCCACGACAGTTCCAAAAGAGGATCCTGAGTGTCCCAAATTTTATAAATGCATTTAATATTTTTTTATTTTTCAAAATCAAATTATTAAAATTCATAAAATTCTCAACATTAAATAAATTAAGATTAAAATATTTTTTAAATCACACATAAGTGGATCAAAGCCCACCTCCTTGTCCTCCAAATTTTATAGCCCAAAGGGGTTGGATCCAATGGTGAAAAGAGAGGAGTTTTTCACCATTGGGCAAGGTTCAATTCTTGTGAGGGCCTAACCTAGAGCCATGGGGGCACCTTGAGGTAGTGGTTGAACATGTGGTTTCACCTAGAGATATTATATTAAATAATATCATGACCCATGCAATGGTGAAAAGCGAGGAGTTTCTCACCCTTGGGCAAGGTTCAATTCCCGTGAGGGCCTAACCTCGAGCCACGGGGGCACCTTGACGTAGTGGTCGAATGTGTGGTTGCACCCAAAGATATTATATTAAATAATATCGTGAAGTCACTGGTTTGAAACCTACGGGGACAAAAAAAATCCAGCCATGTTAAGGGTTGGTTTGGCTCAGACCAGGTGCAATCCTTGGGTGATTTTGACGGCTTAGATGTCCCTGAGTCGCGATCTCTCACCCACAAGCTAGTCCCACAAGTCACGAACAAACTAGCAAACAAACAAAAAATCACACATAATACTTATCTTACCTTTTTTAAAATGACATTTTTTACATGTATAAGTAGGTAAATTGCATAAGATACACTTCTTATAACTAGTTTATAACAATTTTTTTTTGACATGAAATCAAAAGGAGAATGCAAATTTGAAAATTTATTAAATTTAGTTGTCATATATTTTTACAAATTAAATAATATTTTGAAAATAAAAATAAAAATAAAATAAATTCTAAAATAAAATAGGATAAAATATTTTATATGATAATTAAAAATACAATTTATATAAAAATAATAATTAAAAATAATTTATTTATTATACTAAAAACATTTTTTTATAAAATATTCCATCTAATATTAAAATCAAAAGATTCTAAATAATGTAAGATGTAAATAACATTCCTAAATATTTGTATTCGAAGTTGATGTTATTATATTATCTTAAATCAATTTATGAATATATTCTAAATTATCCTAAATTAGGATGGAGTGGGTTAAAATAACCATAATAAATATCATATATTAAAAAGATAAAAATTTAAATTTTATAAATGCATTTATTTATTATATTTCAAAATAAATTATTAAAATTTAGAAAATTTTCCACATTAAATAAATTAAAATTATTTTTTTTTACATTATATATAATATTCATTTTATTTTTAAAGAAATATAATATTTATATTATATAAATAAAATTATTTTTTCTTATTTATCTTTTTTTTAATATAATATTATTATATAAATACAATTATTTTTAAAAAAAAATACATATTAAACCATCATTACATCAAAATGGCATTCCAACTATTAAGTAAATTATATAAGGTATGTCTCTTATAGTTAGTTTATAACAATGTTTTTTTTGACGTGACTTCAAACATTGAATAGTTATAAAATCCAAATTTGAAAATTTTTTAGTTTTAGTTATCATATATCTCTATAAATTAAATAATTTTTTTAAATAAAAATAATAAAAATAATAATTCTAAAATATAATAAAATAAAATATTTTATATGATAAATAAAAATACAATTTATATAAAAATAAATAAAAAATAATAATTTATTTATTATATTTTTAAAAAATATATTTTTTTATAAAATATTCCATATAATATTAAAATAAAAAGATTCTAACTATCTATGACAAGATTTCAATAACATTCCTAAATATTTGAACTTGACATTACTATATTATCTTAAATTGATTTATAAATGTATTCTAAGTTATAATAAATTAGTTAGGAGTTGATTAAAATAATAATAATAAATATTTAAATTTTATAAATATATTTATTTTTTACATTTCAAAATCAAATTATTAAAATTAAGAAAATTTTCAACCTAAAATTAAATTAAAATAAAATAAAATGTTTTTTTTTTTTTTTCAAATTACACATTACTTTTTAAAAATATAATATTTATATTCGGATGGATATAATTGTTTTCTCTTAAAAGAAAAATAAATATTAAACCATCATTACATTAGAATGGCATTTGCACTATTTACATGTATAAGTAGGTAAATTGCATCAATTATGTTTCTTATAACTAGCTTATAACAATATTTTCTTATGCGACTTCAAACATTTAATAGCTATAAAATCTAAATTTGAAAATTTATTAGTTTTAGTTATTATATATCTCTATAGATTAAATAAATAACATTCTTGAAATAAATTAAGATTAAAATGTTTTTTAAATCACATAATATTTATGTGACTTTTTTTTTAGAAATATAATATTTAGATTGACCARAGRATGAATACAATTGTTTTTTCTTAGAAAAATACATGTTAWGTCACCATTACATCAAAATGGCATTCCCACTACTTACATGTGTAAGAAGGTAAATTACATAATGTATGTCTCTTATAACTAGCTTATAACAATATTTTGAGAGGATGGATACAATTGTTTTATCTTAGAAAAATACATGTTAAGTCATCATTACATCAAAATGGCATTTCTAAGTATAAGTAAGTAAATTACATAATATATTTCTCTTATAACTAGATTATGACAATATTTTGAGAGGATGGATATAATTGTTTTCTCTTAAAAAAAAATACATGTTAAGTCATCATTACATCAAAATGGCATTCTCATTATTTACATGTATAAATAGGTAAATTACATAATGTATGCCTCTTATAACTAGCTTATAACAATATTTTATGATGTGATTTCAATATAGAATCTAAATTTGAAAATTTATTAATTTTAGTTATTATTTTTTTAGACATTGCTTAACTATAAAATTCAAATTTGA
Organism: Picea mariana; assembly: GCA_032191745.1. Classification (NCBI taxonomy): domain Eukaryota; kingdom Viridiplantae; phylum Streptophyta; class Pinopsida; order Pinales; family Pinaceae; genus Picea; species Picea mariana. The sequence continues at coordinate 4,903 of JASDQU010172861.1, forward strand.
AAATTTAAAAGAAATTCTTTAAATGTTCTAGGACAACTCTTTTATATACAAAGTGGAGAAATGACATCTTAATTACATGGGAAAAAAAATTCTTACATATATGTGGCAACACCACTAATCCTTAAAAGTGTTAGTTCATTAGTGAAGTTATGACATAAACATATATGTGAAAATGCCTAGTTTCCAAGTACACGCCTTCTTAGAAAATGGGAAGCTACAAATAAACATGGTCGGAATTTTTTTGTTCCTCTAGAAACTATAGTTTCCTTATATAGATATTATTTTATGGATCCTTCTTTTAGTGGAGCACCATGTATAAAATGAACTAGGTAAGGAACCTCATTTTTTGGGAAAACTTATGTATCTCAAACAGATTACATTGTTTTGTGATATTTGTGTTGTGAACATTGAGATTATAAATTCTATTAATCTTGGTTTCAATATAAAGTTTGGGGATCATCTTCTTGTACAAACATTTATTTTTTATCGAGATAGGTGGTTCATAGTTCTTGTCGTAATCCTTCCAATTTGGGGAAAGAGAGGAAACACAGTCAATCTCAGTCTTCTCTTCTTCAAGGAAGTCCTCACAAATATTTAAAAATAGGTTTTTGGACTCCCTAATAACCATTTTATCCTAACTACATCTTTCCACTAAATCCATTCTTGTTTGCTAGCTTCTTAAAGGTCCATATACTTATTAATCCCCTTGATTCTCAAAAAATTCCCCCACATCTTCCCAATGTAATCAAAGAGCCCTTCGCTAGTAGAAAAGCATAGAATGACAAGAAAATCATTGAACATTGTCATTACCAATGGTAAGGACCCTTTCAAAACCCACTTGATCAAGATTTCCATATTCATGGAGATCACTTGCCAACTTTTTATATTCTCTTAACCATGGAAGTGCCCTCTATATCAAAATGTCTCTTACATGCACTAAAATATTTTAGATAAAGATATCACCTAAATTACAACCCAAGTTTCCATTAAAACACTTCATTTTGAAATTTCTCATTATTTTGCACTTTCTCCCAATTAGGTGCCAATATGGGTGATAATTTGTGTCAGCAAGTGACAGTTTATTTACCAAGAAATTTTGTAGGAGAAACATCCATAGTATGATGAGAAATTAATACTCCATATGAGCATTAGGAATAATGTGTAAGTATGTGCTAATTTTAGTAAGTGAATTACAATTTGATTACATTGGAAATAGTATAAAATAATAATAATATAATAATAAGGAGCACTTAGGGTTATAACTTCCTAGAAACACCATGGGGTAAATGAACCAATGTGTGGGGAAATAGGGGGAGTTAAGGGAAATCATTTTTACTTGTTGTTCACAAGTGCATATTTCTCAATCCTTCCTATCACCCTTGTCTTGTGGGACCCATGTTTTATTTTCCAAGCTTCATGGGACGACATGTGCTTTCAATGCAAGTGTGTTGTTCATGCAAGCTTTGGGGATGGGTATTTTCTCAACCTTTGGGAGTCAATAATTCATCCTTTCATTAATACGTTAATGTGGGGGAATCCATAAAAGGATGAGAGTCATGGGATCACATTCTGCGAAGCGGGGGTAGGCTGCCATACTTACTTCCATGAAACTATGTGAAAACCATGATTGAGTTCATGGGTTGTTCATGAGAAAAATAGGAAATTAAGTTGCAACTAAGATTCCATAGATCACAATAGTAGAGATTATGGAGCTAGAATGTACTTGAGCACTGGAGGCAAGGGGGATAATCTGAGGAACTATTTAGTAAAGAAGGGAATCACATTCCTTGTTTTGTGCAGGGTTGAGGGGGAAGAGAGGCTAGTGGAATGGGATTGTTGTAGTAAGAATGGTCTAAAATATAAATTCCTTAGATGAGATGTCTAGAAATTGGGCAAAGTGAGAAGAACCAGAGCTATAACTAGTAAATTCACACTTGTTGTTTCATTGCTCAACATGGGGATGACACCTACATGAGCTAGTGTATATGGTTGGGAGGAAAAATGCTCCCCTGAAGCCATTTCCCCAAGTGAAATCCTTTAACAGATAAGTAATTTGGTATTTATTATTTATATGTTAATGAATAATGCTTGTGGTTATTGTTGTAAATGAGGTAGATGTGCTTAACTAGGAAAAATGCAAGTCTGAAATTTAATATTGACTCAGAAGTGCATTATGGACTGCATGGAGATATTTAAATGCATATTCTAAGGTTGTTATAACCATCATTTGTAATGCAAAGAGCATAATTTTTCCTCTATTTTTTAATTATTTTTCAACTATGTCATAAGGAAGTAATGGGCATTGTAGGTATCACAAAAGATACCATAATCATGGAAGAAATGTAATTACTTTTTATGGAAAAAGACTTTATATGCATATTGTTGTCATTTCCCATGTACCAATTGTTAATATTATATGTATAATAATAAAAAAATATGGTTGATCTCTTGAAATAGTTAAATGCATACATGGCCGGTAACAAATGAATTTCAAATAGGCAATGTTATTTCCACTACTAAATTATAATTGCCTATAAATTCTATATCATAAATCTAATTAGAGCTTAATTTGGGCAATTAGGTACATTACAATATGGTCTCGGATCATTTGGATTGTTCTAGAGTACCCCATCACCTCAATGGGAGTAAAAAAGTGGTTGGGTATGTTACAATATGGTATCATAGTTTTTGGTTATATAACTAGGGTTGTATGGGCTGAAATTAGAATGTACATGAAAAAATTATAGGTTTCCTACCAAGATTTTGATAAAAAGTCTTAATGAAAAATTAGAAAAAATGCAGCTGTAGGCCATATGTTTGATAAAATGACAATGAAGAAGAAGTGTATAAAGCTCATAATTGAGAAAAAAATCATGGTTTATAAATGTCCAAAGTATGTTCTTGACATAGCATGTGAGATGGGTATGGAAGCACTATTGGTTATAATCATGAATTGCAAAGTTTGGCTCCAAGGAAAAATGGGAAAATGGGCAAGTTGTGAGTTCAATAAAAATGCCCAATTTTGATGATGATATAAGTTTGAATGATCATAAATGGATATGAATTTCAGTCTGGAGAATAAAAGAATCCATAGGTGGTTGAGTTTGGAATCCATACCTACAAGTTATGGCCATCAAATTGTTATTGATGTGATCGAAGGCCAAGCATTAAATCTGGATAATTTGGGGTTGTAATTTTCCAAGGAAACATTAACAAGAATTGGTTACTTGGTGACTAGATTTGCAAAGTGACCATGGGGTTATTGAGTGGACCCCATATGTTGATGTGGAGGAACCCATGACAAGTCAAACTGAGTTGACAGGTTGAATCCATGTGGCAGGGATGGAATCCATGGTGGAAGCATCAAAGAGTGGTATTGTAAATATTCAAATCACATTTTTGGAAACTAGCATTCGAGATCCATAATGGTAGAATGGTATGTGTGAGGGGGTGGTGTTGGAAGGGAGGTAAGTGGTATTGTGAAGCCCCAAAGCATGGTTTTTGAAATCATCATTCAAAMTCCACAATAGCAAAAAGAGTGACATGTGTATCGATGGTTTACTATTTCAAAGGGCACAAGGCATGTTAAATACCTACAACTTTGTCCTCCACAATTGWTGGATGATGGCCATGTGTCTAGGAGAGACAACACAATGAATATCATGGGGACCGGAGGACAAGGGGGACCATGTGTGTGTGTGTGTGTGTGTGGATTTATAATTAAAAAAGGGGCCATGGGGACATGAAAAGTAATGCATGAGTAAGGTCAGGGTGACATGGYAGGTCTAGGTGGTGGCACATAGGCTCTAGGTGAACACCACTACCACATCAACATGAGACACATGTCATGACACGTCGGTGGAATAATTTATTTTACAACAAAAAATATGGAACCAAATTCTTCTTTTSGCCATAACTTGAGCATATGAAGTTAGTATGATATGAAATTTCAAATGGAAGTATGTAATGACCATGTGCATAAAAAATTCCTTGAGTGTAAGGTTGCAAATTCAACATCGAAATCCTAAAAATTAGCAAATAACAGTTTTCAAAGAATGAGAGTATTTTTTGTTAGCAACTCCATGGACAATGAAATTTGGACAATATAAGATATGAGCAATCACAAGAAAACCCAGAAGAACATTTGGATAGGTTTTGGAGTAGAATTGGAAAAACGGGGGGGAAATCACTAATATGGGACACATTTTGGCAGTTTTGGGATATAAATAGAGGAAAAGTGACCCAAGACAACAATTATGGAAAACATTTCAAAGTCAACATTTGATATCCTCAATAATCTGGACAACTTTGTCATAGTGAAAATTTTCCAATTTTGCATCCTTTGAAAGTTAGCGATTTTAGCCAAATTTTGTAACAATGCAAAAAGTGCAAAAAGTGGAAAGTCGAAAATTCCATATCGATGCAAAAAATGAATGGAGTATTGGATCACTGATTTGAAAATCATTGTGTTATCACAATTGACCATGATTATAGTCATTGGAAAGGTATTTTGGAGGAGAATAGTTCTCGGAAATCACTATCTAGAAAATTAGTTCTAATTGTTTCAAAAATTTAGAAGAATAAAGCCTCTAGGATTGAAATGATAAAAACAATTGTCTATGTGCACAACATATAAAGTATCTTAAAATTGGGGAAGAAATTTTATGGTGATATAGGAGAATACAAGATGAGGAAATGACTAAAGGTGCCTGCATATAACGTGTTTGTTAACTATCAAGTTGAATGAGTAAACCAAGGATGGATAAGAATTACCTAGAAATACATAAGCACTCTTGATGGGCAAGGATATTCAAGCTGATAGTATTATAGCAATGTTTATTACAAGTATTTGGAGGTGGTTGGATGATGTATCAAGRTSTTGRTTCATCCATCCAACTCATCATGGTGGATTGCATGACATGAGAATGTGGTATTATATGTAATGTTAGGGTACATAACACAAAATAAAAATTAATTAATTAATTAATCAATTAACTAAATAAAATAATAACAACAATAACAATAATAATGGCAATAAAGATAGTGRGAGGCAGAGGGRTACCCCACAAGTAAAACAACAACAATAATAACATGTCAATAAAAGTAACTACAGAGGGAGGGAAATACCCTACAAGCAAACAAACAAACAACAATAATAATAAATATAGTTGAAATGTGCAAGTTGTGATTATGCATACATGTATGTTGGCACATATGTTTGATTGCATTGTGTGAATGCATGTGTGTTATATTTCATTGCAAATAATATGTTAATAATTGAAGTAATGAATCATCAGTATGTCATAATTATGAGACCATTTCATAGGATGTTGTGAATTTTGCAATAAAATAATTATATGCATGAATACTCATAGTTTATTTGATTGAATAGAAAATTTATCAAGAAGAACAAATTGCAAGTATAGATGTCTTGAATGTAAGTCGATCATAAATACTAGTGATTATAGCATGCAATGGACAAACTTTTGAGAAACTCTTTTATAATAAATAATTAAATAAAACTTATTTATAAATATTTATAATTATAAAAGTAAAAAATAATATTTTAACAATATATATCATTTTTCTTGTTATTGAAAATTATTATAATTAATTTTTTTTATGTAAATATTATAATTTAATAATAATAATATTTAATTTTTATTCAATAAAAATATAATATTATTTTATAATTGATTAATAAAATACTATTTTTAAAAATTAAGATTGAATAATCGCGCTTTAATATTTGTTACTCAATGTAAAAGTTAAGTTTTATTTTTTTTACAAAATTAAAATTTAAAAAATTAAGATTGAATAATCGCGCTTTTATATTTGTTACTCAATGTAAAATTAAGTTTTATTTTTTTACAAAGTTAAAATTTAAAAATCAAAATTATGAAAATTTTCTTAAAAAATATTAAATATAAAAATTAAAATTAATGTATTCCTAAAAATTAAAGAACATTTTGTAAATAAGTTTTTTCGATTAAACCTCTATATAAGTTTTTGAAACCTCTCAATAGCATTGTTGAAACAAAAATAAAAATAATCCTAAAATCAAATTATATATATTCCACACAATATTCTAAATATA
>JASDQU010172864.1:0-19381 GCA_032191745.1 Picea mariana
ATAATAAATTATTTTATTAAATTAAAGAGTTACGTACATGAAAGGGATAAGATATTAAATAAAGGGGATAAGGGGCATTAACGGGAAAGGATAAGAAGGTAATAAATGGGTTAGGTAGGGAGTAAATGAGGGGAGGAGTCGGTGAAGGAGGAATATGGAGGGGAAGGAGGTTTACGGGAGGGGATTCTATGGGAGATGGGGGGATTGATTTGGAGGGCTCTGTATTTGCAGAGAGGAGTGAAATTTTGGGAGTGGGATTGTATCAGTCAAGCACCGGGGTTGCTGGAGGTTTTGGGCACGGGGGCCAGGATATCCATATGATATCCTGGAGCTAGGAAGTTACCTAGTTGGCAGGGAGGAACTAGGTTTTGGGCAGTGTTTTACAGTGCAACAACAATCAAGAAGGTAAAGGACAAACAAAGGGTTATTAGCATCAGGTTCAGGTATTTAAAAATTATGCAATTGTTTTAATCTCTTATAAATTTTTATTATTATTGAGAAATTTGTATGCGAATATGCTAAATTATAGAAATTCTTGAATTTTACTGCTATGTTGTAAAATAAATGGTTGTTTAATTTAATTCGGCCATTACACTCTTGAGTGATTCATTTTCAGGTTTGGTTGATCCCATACTGTACAGACAATTGATCAGATCTTTAACGTACCTGGTTATTACCAGGTTGGATATATGCTTTGCAGTGAACACATTGAGTTAGTACTTGGTTGAGCCTAGGAATGCACAATGGATAGTAGCAAAGCATGTGTTGAGGTAACTGCATGGTACATATGGATATGGACTCAGATATGTCTCAGATGGTGAAGTAAAGCTGTAAGGTTATGTAGACTCTGACTGGGTCGAGAGTGTAGTCGACATGAAAAACACATCAGGATGTTGCTTCAGTTTGGGATTAGGTATGATCTCATGGTTAAGAAGAAAATATATGTCAGTGAAACTTAGTACAATATAGGAAACATATATTCTAGCCACTGTTGCAAGCCATGAAGCAGTGTGGCTTCGGAAGTTGCTTGTAGGGTTATTTGATCTAGAGTTGGAGCCAACCTTGATATATTGTGATAATAAAAGTTGTGTGAAGCTTTCAGAGAATCTTGTCTTCCATGACAAGTCAAAGCATATAGATATCAAATATGATTACATCCGAGACATGATGCAGAGAGGAGCAGTGGAGCTCCAATACATATCCACATATGAACAGATAGTGAACATTCTCACCAAGCCTTTGTCTAGAGTGAAGTATGAATACTTCAGAGACAAGCTTGGTGTGATGCAGAATGTCCACCCTTGTTGAGAGGGAGGTGCGATGTTTCTCCTTTAGCAGACTTCCCTTTGGACAAGGGCTTCCCAGATCAGTCATGCAGATTGACCGAGGGAGTGATATGGTAGCCCTGCTCAGTGGATGGGTGAGAAAAGGGCTACCAGGAGAGGAGAAACATCATAACATAGTCGTGGAGACTATGGGAGTAGCTTTGTGCTACGAGATTAGTCACCATGAGACTATGACTATGCTTGATGGCATGGTAGTAGTTGTGTGCTACTAGTTGATTGCTGCATAGTCATGGAGATTGTTGACTGCATGGTAGTATCTTTTGTAGCTACTAGTTGATTACAGGATATGACTATGGCTGATGGCATGGTAGTAGCTATGTGTTACTAGTTGATTGTTCCATAGTCATGTAGACCATTGGATTCCATGGTAGTAGCTTTTGTAGCTAGTAGTTGATTGCTGCATAGTCATGTAGACCATTTGACTGCATGGTAGTAGATTTTGTAGCTACTAGTTGATTGTAGGATATGACTATGGTTGATGGAATCGTAGTAGCTATGTACTACTAGTTGATTGCTGCATAGTCATGGAGATCATTAGACTGCATGGTAGTAGCTTTTGTAGCTACTAGTTGATTGCAGATCATGAATATGGTTGATGGCATGGTAGTAACTGTGTGTTACTAGTTGATTGTTGCATAGTCATAGAGACTACTAGATAGCATGTTAGTAGCTTGGTGCTACTAGTTGATTGCTACGTAGTCATGAAAACATGGTAGTAACTTTGTGCTACTAGTTTATTGTTGGATAGCATGCTAGTAGCTTTGTGATACTAGTTGATTTCTGGATAACATGATAACAACTTYGTGGTACTAGTTGATTGCTACGTAGTYGTGRAGATTACTAGACAACATSGTAGTAGCTTTGTGCTACTAGTTGATTGCTRGGTTGCATGGTAGTAGCTATGTGCTACTAGTTGATTGCAATGTTGTGCTACYAGATGACATGGTAGTAGCCTTGGAAMTACTARATGATTSCAGTAGAGTCATTGAACTATAGTGGTAGTCATTGGACTACTAGAAGAAAACATCYTGGAAGAATACCTCCCTAGCTAAGAGRGAGTGTTGATGTTTTRGTAGTTGCGGGAGGTATTCCCTCCTCGAAAATTTTTCTTAGAGAAGAAGAAGATTCCAAAAGTCAAAGGAAGACCATTGAACAATTGAAGAACACCTTRAAAAAGAACAAAGTGAAATAGAAGACCACAAAAGAGAATTCRGCCCACAAGAAATAATTAAAGTGGAAATATAATTTCCAGGAAGAGAAGTCGTCCCACATAAATAATAAAGTAAATATGAAGTCCCAGAATAAAAAGTCAGCCCCAGACATGCACCTAGATTAGTATAAATATAGGGATGGATCATTTCATTTGTACATACACAATTCTCCTTCTGCAGTGCGCACTAGGCAGTTGTAGCTGCAGTTGTGACCGTTTCACTATTTCTGGGTTCTGGTTCTCTTGGAGAGTGCACCCTACTTGGGAAGGATATTCTTGGTGGATCTTGGTGGTTTCTCTTGTGCGCTACCTCTGGAAGAGTTGCGCTAATATTGTGTGGTGCTGCCTAGTTGCTTTGTGCCAGTTATAGTTGCAGTTGTAGTTACTAGTTGCCAATTCTGTGGTGCGCTATCTTTCTCTAGTGATGTGCCTATCTTGTGCCAGTTCTGTGGTGCTACTCAGTTGTCTACCCTCGCTAGGGTTTGACAAGAAGAAGAGATAAGTGTTCGTTATCAAGGTTTCTTCATTGTTGGTTTTCTCTTGTGAATCGAGCTTGTTCATGGTTGTATTGGAATATTCTCTCAAAGAAAATTTGGCTGGGTTTTTCCCCAAGTTTGGGGTTTTCCCAGAATAAATCTTTGTGTTTTATTGCGCTTGTTTATCTGCTGCTTATATATTTCCGTATATGGTTATTGAATCTTAAAAAAAGATCAAAATTCTATGGTAAATCTAATGTTAACAAAACTAATGAAAATCTAACACATCAGCCCTAGATTGAGTGGTGTATATGATCTGGATTAGATCATTATATTATTTCTCATCTATTTCTATGCTTTCAAAGTGGAAAAAAATGAAGGAGTCAACCTGCAGGGTCATTTTTGTTAGAAATAATAGATGTGCTTATTTAACCATAGACAATATAGCAACATTGTCACCCAACCATAGGCCGAAGCCACCCCCGAGCACCTTAACCTTGAAAAATAATGATTCCAGAAGAAAACCCTAGGCCTAATAGCCAATCAATGTAGCATACCTCTTTATCTCTCCAAAGATAGCATACAAGGAATAAATTCCAAACCATAACCAATAGAAATTCCGATCCTAAACCGAGCATACAGATTGGAGTAGCTGCAACTGCAACTACTCCCCAGACTTGCGCTCTTACCTAGTTTCTGCAACGCGCTCTTCTTCACTGCTAAAATTTTGAGTTGTGTGTGCCAAATGAGATTTGGCTACCTGTATTTATACTATTTTTCCTGAGTTGTCTGGGTCAACTTCTCATTCTGGAGGCTAAATACTTAACATTAAATATTTTCTTGAGCCGACTTGTCTTCTAGGGTTATGTTCAATGCTTTAGGGTTTCTTCTTACTTCCCAGAATATTCTATTCTCGTCAGGGTTACACGTGGAGGTAAACACCTCCCGCAACTACCATAATATCAACAGTCCCTCCTAGCTAGGGAGGTATTGAAGGAAATGGTCTTGAGCACAAACATACCATTCAACCAGTAGCATCATCATAGCCGTACAAGTAATCTCATGATTATATCACACACGCCATTATCACTATCATCTGATAACATCAACTACATCATCTCTAGAAGCCATACTCCATCTGAGTAATCATGCATTATGCTAAATAAGTCACTCACTCCACAGAGTGATACAAGGACCATTCTTCTAATCTAAACCTACGTCCTAGAAGAATGACTATCCCAACAGAGCTAAAAGCTACGCCATGGACTACCGAGACCATTCCTATAGGAATGTCAATCTAGGACTATTTTCTAATTGAGTCATATGCACCATAGAGATCCATCTCAACCTATATGCCTTAGAAAATATCTGTCCTGAACCATTTTCCTAATCAGGCCACAAACTGCGCCTTAGGAAAATACTAGTCCATGTCATGTCAACAAACTGTCAACCTGGATCGTTCTCCACAGAGAGAATACCTGTCCACCAACAATCTGTTCTATATGGACGATTCTCTGTCTAGAGAATGTTTTTCCACAAGCACACTGACTATCCGTCTAGATGATAATAATTTTCAACACTACTGATAGTCTACATGGAAACCATAACAATATCATTCAATATAACACAACTGTGTCTATCCATAGTAGTACATAACTACTATCCAGTGGTACACAACCACACCAAGTAGTACACGACTACTCAATCAATGACACATAGTCACAACCAATGGAACACATCCACCACAATAGCACACATCTACTGTCTAGAGACATACAGTCTCCATAGCGATCATATCATCTGATATCAACCTGCACAGAAAAAAATATCATGATATAAGTTGAGTCATCTGAGCCATTCTTCCACTCACATCTGTGATATCTGGAAGAGCATATTCCCTCGGAAAGTAAAACATCAGCCATGAACTATCTGGACTATTCTTCTCAAGCATAGAAGAACAACTGTCCTGATTTATGAGCCTGGACCATTCACCTAACTGGGCCATTCCTCCGGCACTAAACAAAGTGCAACCTGGAGAGAATGAGTCTGCCCTAGGGAATGCCTGTCCTTGATTGCTAAACCTGGACCATTCACCTAACTGGGCCATTCCTCCGACACTAAACAAAGTGAAACCTGGAGAGAACGAGTCTGCCCTAGGGAATGACTGTTCGGACCATTTCCTAAGGAAATGACTGTGCTGCACCAACCTACAAAACGGACCATTCTTCGAAACTGCTCACAACTGTGAACTTCAAAATAATGACTCCCTGGCGAGGTGAACCATTCTACTTGACCACTACTAAGAGTGACTGCCAAGAAGAAAGACTGTCCTAGACCATTCCCCCACACTGGACACAAGGGGAATCACTGTCTATGGTACACCAACAATCTATCGAACCATTTTCATTACGAAAATGATCGTTCGATCTGGACCATTTTCTGAACTGGAAAATGCATGTCCGTCATAAATCTCAAACCACTTTCTGAACTGAAAAGAAACTGCTCATCCTGGACAATTTTTCAAACTGAAAAATGACTGTCCATAAATCAATAACACATCAGTGCTCCCTCCCAACCTGGGAGTAATCTCTTCCTTTTTCAATAAGGAAGTTGTCTCCATGAGCTCCAGCTTGTTTCTTGAGTACGCAAACTTTTTCCATCTTGGATAGAGGCTTTACCAAAATATCTGCTATCTGCTCATATGTGGAGATATATATTAGAGAGCCAGTTCTCTTTTCTGGACTTCATCACGAAGAATGTAATGCTTGATCTCAATGTACTTCGGTCTGTCTGGAACACTGGTTTTCTTTGAAGGCTTCATATAGCTCTTGATCATTACAATATATCATGGTTGAATTCAACACCTTTGTTTCTTGCTATATCATGACATCATGGCAAGGCTCAAACTGAAACATATCCTACTAGCACTTCTTCTGTCATCATGAGAGTTTGTCATGGATTAGAAATCCATCATCCTGAACTTCTGAGTAACCATTCTGATCTCTGTCATAGAAAGTTTTCACCATTCTTCTACTGTGCATGAGAGGCTTTGCACCAAGTTGTTTGAATCCATAAAAGATGTTCTTCCATCTGCATACAAGGGTCTCTTTCTGGTATACCTTAAAACCTTGAAGTTGCTCTACATACGCTTCTTGTTCAATTACTCTGGAGAACCGTCTTTCCATTCATTTGATGTAAACTCCAACCCATGGATATTGCAGAAGATATAATGGCTCAAGTAGAGGTATGTCTGGCTACTGGAACAAGCTATCATCATAGTCTTCTCCCTCAATCTGGGAGAACCTATAGTTCTAAATCCCATGATGCTTCTATTCATAATTCTTTCATACATTGTTCTTCATCATGACTTCCATTTCTTCTACTTGATTGCTTCTAGTGGGTTCAGACGAAGCTGGTAGTCTTGTGATTTTCGATATAATGACTGGTTGTTCTGGATTTTCTTCCTCTCTTGGAATCTTCATGTTCTTCCTCATGTTTCTCTTTAGCTCTTGGGTCCATGGAGTTTTCTATAGATTCCATGCCCTGAAGATTCCGACTTCTTCCTTTCATCATAGGATCATGGATGTGGATGGAAAACTAGGGATACTTTAAGGCTTCTTTTCGAAGAAGACTTCTTCTAAAGTCAAACTGAATATGTGTTTCTTTTCATGGCTGCTACCATTGATGGGAACATGGATAGATACTTCATAATCCTCAATGGATCATATTATTTAGGATTAGCTCCCTCCTAATCCTTGCTTCATGCATGAATGCATGCTCTTCTTTTGGAATTGTATAATCGACTCCCTCCATCTAGGAGAGTCCACGTTTCCGTCTGCATCCTTATTGCCTTCTGCAAAGTGTCACAAGTCTTTTTCTAATTTCCTTTTGATTGCTGACTTCTTTTTGTTTTTACTTCTTCCATATTTCTTCAAGTTTGATTCTGATTTCGGCTTATCTTGCAGCTGTTACTTATGTTAATAGATTCCACAGGAATTGTTACCAAGGATTGTCAATGTACCTCATCTTTTCATGTGTATTGCTTGACTTGTAGTCTTCGTGATAGCAATCCTTATCTTGTTATTCTTCCATAGGTATTGTTTCTCTTTGAACGTCTTATCTTCTAATAAATAGATATGAAATATATGTACAGAAACTATGTAAACATGGTATGTACAAGAATTAAGAAGAATATTGTTACCTTGTCTTAGAAGAAGAAGTCTATTTTATCCTGCTTGGCCTTCTTTGAGGGTTCCCTTTCCTTCGACAACTGATGCTTCATGTGTTTCCTTCCTTTTCTTTAACTCGAGACAATGATTCTTGTAGTGACCATATTTTCGACAGTTGAAGCATTGCATTTTTGACATATCTTTCTCTTGATTTGGTTTCTTCCTTGAGCCAAACTTCTTTTTATTCTTGAAATTCTTGAACCTTGCTGTGACGGCTTGATCATCATATTTCTTTTGGGGTTTCTCTTTTTCACTAATCCTTGATTCTTCTTGTGCACATCAAGTCAAAAGTTCTTCAAATGTGGGATACTCCTTCCTTGTGTTCATGCTTGCGGAAAATGCATCCCATGTCTTGGGAAGACCATTGAGTACTATATTTACCAGTTCCTTCTCTGAAATGATTTCTTCAATAGCTTGTAGTTGATCTCTTAACTGAGAGATTCTCACAAGGTATGATATTATGCTGTCATCATCATTCATTTTCATGTCAGGAAGCTCATTCTTTAGACTCATTACTTGTCCAATGTTTCTGAATGAGAAGAGGTTTGTTAGGGCATCGTACATCTTTTTAGATAAGTCAAGATGGGAGATGTAGGGTATTAAGTGGTCTTTTATAGAGTCCACTATGATACTCATGGCATTGATGTCATTGTCTTTGAACTTCTCCATAACTGCAATGTTTTGAGGTTCCTTCTCTTTTCCTTCTTCGAACTGTGGTTCCATGACCTTTCCTTTCATGATATCCAACACTTTATTCTTGGCAAGGATGAGGTCAATCCTTGTCTTCCACGCTATGAAGTTAGAAGTCCATTCTAAATTGTTTTCTGACTTCATAGATTAAGTCACAACTTCTTTGACTTGGTAAACCTTTGACTTTGACCAAAAACTAAAACTTGAGGTCTTAGTTTGTTGAGAGTACCAGAAGGTGCGCTTGGCTAGGGCGCACTAGACTATCCAGAAATTAGGTTAATTTCTTCTCTTAAGGTGCCTCAACAAGAGGGTTAGGATTTCGTTGCTGCAACAAAAACTGGCTGTAACTGCAATTGTAACTGAGCAAATCCTCCCAATCTATCTTCTAGTGGTTAAACTATCCGAAGATAGTGTGGGCCCATAACATTTTAGAAATAATAGATGTGCTCGTTTAACCATAGACAATATAGCAATATTGTCACCCAACCATAGGCCAAAGCCACCCCCGAGCACCTTAACCTTGACAGAGAATGATTCTGGAAGCAAACCCTAGGCCTAATAGCCAATCAATGTAGCGTACCTCTCTGTCTCTCTAGAGCTATCATACAAGGCAACAAGTCCAAACCATAACAAATAGAAATTTTGTGCCTAAACCGAGAATACAGATTGGAGTAGCTGCAACTACTCCCCAGACTTGCGCACTTACCTAGTTTCTGCAGTGCACACTTCTTCACTGCTGAAATTTCGAGTTGTGTGTGGGAAATGAGATCTGGATACTTGTATTTATACTATTTTTCCTGAGCTGTCTGGGCCGACTTCTCATTCTGGAGGCTAAATACTTAATATTATATATTTCCTTGAGCCGACTTGTCTTCTAGGGTTATGTTCAATGATTTAGGGTTTTGTCTTGCTTCCTAGAATATTCTATTCTCGTCAGGGTTACACGTGGAGGTAAATACCTCCCAAAACTACCATAATATCAACAATTTTAACAACAGGTCCTAGTTTGGAAAATTGGGGTTTGAAACCTTCCAGAGCCATTTTGAGGCATCAAACAACAATTTTTGGGGTTAATTTTTTTCGATCATTATCTTGGACACCTTGACGTTGTTATACACATCGAGACCTTTCTAATGGTGCAAAAATCTTGTCAATCGAATCTCGTATGCAAAAATTATGCCTCCCGCAAGTTTCCCTACCGCGGTGACCACCGTGGTATGAGTGGATGCCATGTCAACCCCCATTACTCATGCATATGGGGCTAGCCACATATGGAATTTCATGAATATTATAGAAGGTCCAAAACCTTATCACAATTGAGGGTTGAGGATATCAAAACCATACCCTTAGATGGCTATCGAGATATGTTAAATACTGGTTTGGTAGGAGGAGGAGGGGTTCCATTGTTTTGCATTGTATCTTGTTCCATAGCTGAGAAAAACATCTAAGAGTGGTATTTTGTGAGCATAATAAAGGAGGAGGAGGATTTTGTAGTATTCATTTAGGCTAAAGTGTCAAAAGGTAACTCCATAGTGAGTTCCCATTCCTTTGTATCTGTATTTTATAATTGAAGCAAAGAGGGAAGAACATAGGCCTCACCTTCTAGCTAAGTTTTCTCTTGTATTGGGTTTCCTAGGTCAAATCTTGTATTCATTTACGTGGATAGTGTGTATTTTGTCCCCGTTCTTTCATTTATTTATTAAAGTCAAGCAAATCTACTAATTAACTAACATGGGATATAAGGAAATAAACTACAAAAATCTAAGATTTCAGAATAATTTAAGATCTATTGCGACGAACCATTCTAGTGGAATATCCACCGCAATTTACAGATCATATTGGTGTCATAGCATGCTTTTTGGGTGTAATTGTGGAAAGTTGTAGGGATCCAAGAATTGGTTTAAGAGGACAGTTGCAAAACCCTAGGGATGGTTGATGAGTTTGTTCATATCAACCCTCGATATCCACAAGAGGAGAGATTTTAGAGGTTGGAAGAGAAAATCGTTGACATGTGTCGCAATATGCCCCTCCTCATGGTGTATCTAGCAAGAAATATTAGACCATTCAGAGAAGTTGGAGGCTCGAACTCAAAGATTGGATTAGATGAGAAACCTTGTGATAAAAAAGACCCAGAAAATGAGTCGCAGAAAGAACCTGAAAAAGAGCAGGCGAGTTCCATTACCATAAACGCTTCACAATATTTATTCAAGATGGAAGAAAAAGTGGACATAAAGCCATACCAGGGTGAGATCGTTGCATTAAAACTGAATCATTGGTTTCAATAAATAGAAGTTTATTTCAACATTCACCATATAGATGAAGAAGAAAATATATCATTTTCCAGACTAAAGTTAGAGGGCCATGATTTAACCTGGTGGGAAAGTTGTACATAAAAACTTAGGCTAGAGGTTGATCTGCCAATAACTAGGTGAGAGGACTTCAAAACCCTCATCAAGTCCCAAGTTTACCCTATTAGGTATGTAGAGGATCAATGGATTTGGTGGCACTACTTCAAGCAGAAACACGGGTATAGCGTACATGAGTACACCACCAAGTTCAGAAATATGGCCATCATGTTGGGTATCTCTCCCAAGAACCTATATGTATTCCTCAAGTATCTAGGGGGTCTACATAGCCATCTACGAAAACAAGTGATGATTTTCAATCCAAGGACAATGGACGAAGCATGTGTATAGGCATAGTATCTGGAAAACATAGGCCATAAGAAAGGGCATCCAAGCATTTCCAAGCAGAAAGAGCCCCAAGAAGCTTTCAAGGAGGGGAAGAAGAAGTGGAAAGGGGGAAATGATATTAATATGGAAACCATTGCACATCAGTGCAAGGATCCTAACAACCATTATAACCATTGTAATATTGATGGACACACTAAGGAAAAGTGTTGGAAACTACATCCAGAGTTGAACCTAAAGAACTGTAAGGATGGAAAGAAAAAGAATCTTCTAGTCACAAATTCGAGTAATTAGGTTGAAATAATCTTTGATGTGGATGAGAATATTATCTGAAGATAAGTGTAGAAGGAGATAAATCTAAGTAGACTTCATCACCAGGAAGAAAAGGAGATGACTAAACTCTTCCACATCAAGATACATGTTAATAAGACTGAGATAAAAATCTTTGCTTGACTTTGGTTTACATAATAATCTCATAGTAGTGGATCTTTTTAGCAAGCTTGGATTGGAGGTTCGTGATCATCCTAACCTATATCCATTGGGATGGATAAACAAGGATGTAGAGATCAGGGTAAAGGAATAGTGTAAAATTAAATTTGTTGTAAACATTGATTTTATTGATGAAGTGAAATTGGACATAGTTCCCCTTGACATACGCGGAGTAGTGTTTGGAATCCCCTATATGTATATGAGAGATGCAATATTCATGCGGAGATCCAACCAATACAAACTAATCAAGGATGGGAAGTCTTACATCATCAACATGCATAAAGGAAAGTCAAAGATCTCATTGGTAAGTGCCAACCAAACCAAGAAGTTGATTAGTTCCAGTAAGAAATATGTTTTACTTTTCTTAAGAGAAAATCAAACCGAGGATGAGCCGATAGGAGTAAATGAATCTCTAGAGGGGTGTACTAAAAAGAAAAAACATCGGTTGGAGGATTTTCTACTAGCATACAGAGGAGTGTTCCAAGATCCTAAAAGGCCGTTGAAATATTGTAACTGCAAAGAGTATTCTATCTATTATTGAGTTATTATTCATTATATCAATCCCCTTTTGTGGAATGATCACGTTGAGCATTATAATTGACAAAATCCCCTTTTGTGGATTGGTCAAACCCTAAATATATTTTGCAAATTGAGAAGTCGTCCCCTAGGCTAATTAAAGTGGTTTTAACCACTAAGAAGATAAGTTGGCCCTGCCCAGTGAAGAGACACCTTTCTAGAGCCTGCTAGTTTGTATAAATAAAGGAAACCATCGCCTCATTATCTCACTCACTCATTCACTCATAAAGTGCGCAAGTTTAGTAGCTGCAGTCGGAAGAAGGAAGAGAGAGGCACATTGGTCAGTGTTGAATATTCTCTAGTGTTTTGGTTTATTGTCTTGGCATTGTATTGGATATCTATATTAAGGAAGCTTTTGTTGGGTTTCCTCCCCCATGAGGGTTTCCTAGGATAAATCTTGTGTATCTTGTGATTGTGTTTCTCTCAGTGATCCTACCTATGCTATTGTTATCTAGTAAATTGAAAATAAACCTAATAATAGCTCAAAAATTAACATGGTTTCAGAGCTAAGTTGAAGAGAGCACCTTTCACTGGATAAGCAAAAACATCATTGTTGCTCTATAAGAAAATTAAGGCTTTTTATTGGAGAGGAACATTTGCCTAAAAACCATCTAGAAAAGTGTGCCCTAGCCTAACAAACTCTTTGGCAACCGTAACACACTTTTTCAATGGATAGAACTCCCGGAAAGTGAAACCCTAGTTTTCACTAGTACTAGAAAACCAGAAGTACCAGAAAACCAGGAAACCAAAACTAGTACCAGAAGTACCGGTCTAAAATTCCGTTGGTCAAGTTTGAAGGGGTAAAATTTGGATTTTTAGAAATTTGATTGCACCAACTTACTCGCCTCAGCTCAGCGCATCTAGCCCCTGGATCAAAATTTCAAATATTGAAGTTTGAAAAATTAGGGTTTCCTCATAAAACCCTAAGTTGCAGTTGCAGTTTCAGAATAAGTTGCAGTTGTAGTATCAGTTGAAGTATCAACTGCAGTACCAGTTGCAATCACCCTTGAAGTTTTTAAGAGTTGGTAATTATTGCCATTGCCACCAGATGGTGCCACTACCTGCAAATACTATCAAAGGTATGTATTCACATATGTTTAAATTGTTAAGCTTTAAAGGGTATTTGCAGGAGAAGGGATATCTTACCATAGATCCAAAAGGGATCTCTTACCATATATCCAGAAGGATCTCAAGATCCAACACATTCAGAGGAATAATGCAACCCAGGTTTGATTATTCTAATATGCATCTATTTGTTATGGCATTATTTTTATCTAGGTTGCATGTTGAAGCTATGAACACCATACTAACCTTTGGTCAAAAATTAAAGTCAAGGTATTAGATGGATTAAAGTTGAGATCATAAAGTTTATTCTCTAACCCAACTTTCTGTCAAGATATCATATTGTCTTAGTACATAAGACATGTTGAAGAAAGCACTTGTCATCTTGAGTAAAGGAGACTTGAAATAAAAGAAACACACTCATTCTTGAGGACAAGACTCCAGGTTCCAGGTTTGATTAATTAAGTTGATAAGATTCAAAGTTGCACATGACAAAGTTGATAACTACCCCATTACAAGTAAACACTATAGTTGAGGNTGGTAGCATGTGAGCATATTGAGATAAATGCTTAATGTAATAATTTACCAGATACAACTAACATCTCCTTTAGGAGAAACCTCTTGTGTTGGTTTCAGGTTACCATGGAGGAATGTTTTCTCACAACACTAGAAGAGTGTTGACCTCATTTCATACTGTATTTCTTAATTTTCATCCTTGTTTCAGACAGGTCACAAGTGAAATATCTAAAGGAGTTACTGTGATGATTGTTCGTGCTATTGTTTTATTTACTATTATCAAAAGAGTATTATTATTGCTTGTTGTTTTGTTGACCTTGTTTCAGGCCATATATAATAACCCCGAGGAAGCTATAGTGAAGGTTGCATAAGGCAATAGATTAGATGAGACATGAAGCAAACTATGTACATGACCATATACATTCATTTACCAAAGAATATGAAAAAGAAGCTATCTTTTGAAATCCAGAGTATCTCATATGGAGATTGATTGTAAGGAGTATAAGGCTCCAAAGATGACCGAACATTAGAACACGAACTCATAGTAGACTTGTTCAAAGGATAATGAAACCACCTTGATGGGAAGTAGAACTCGTTTGAAGTCTGACTCAACTTTTCATATTTAGACTTGGTATTCAACACCAAGTATACCCTATAAGAGATGATGAAGTCCTTGTAGACTTAGAAGAAATCAAGAGTAAGCCTAATCTAAGAAAGGATCATATGAAGAGACAAATTCCAGGACTGGGAGATAGATGCCATGAGAAGACTAGATCGTAGCTTCAGAAACTTCTAGGAGATATAAAATCTCCTCGGAAGATTCCCTTGTTTCAGTGAAAGAGAAGGAAGCCAGTCAAAAAGACTAGGATATGGATTCTTCCATGAGACTAGAAGAGAAGTCTTTATTGAATTCCAAGATTGATCTAAACAGATCAAGCATTTTGCACATTTACAAAGATTAATGTGTGTCCAGAGGATTCTCCCAGTAAGAGGGAAAATACTATGATGAGACACTTACTCCAGTAATTGAAGAAATAGTTCCAGTATTTATGAAGACAACCAGAACAACCATGATTCATATATAGTATGAGATGCAGGGGAAGAAACCCCCATATTTAAAATTGAGTGGCAGTTGGTGCATTACATTAGTTGGGTCATGGAGACATGACTATGATAAAAGATAGAGTTACCTCCATGAAAGAAGAAAAGATACCTTCAATATCAGTTATTGATCCGCTCTTAGTTTTAGATGAAGCTATTGCCATGATAGAATAAGAGGAGTTACTCTAAGATTTCAGCAACCACAGTGAGGATGAAGCAATCATTCTTAGCCTCAGAGAAACTGCAGGTACAGAGTCCCAGTTTCAGAAGGAACAATTGCAGAAAGAGGAGAGGACATACTCTCAGGTAGTGAGACACATAATGCTTTGCAGAAAGCACATAGAGCTAGCACATGATTGTGCAGATTAAGTTGCAACTGAGCAAGTGTACCAGATTGGTACAATGTAATGTGAAAATGTGGTTTGAAGTTGAAGATAGAAATACTCGGGTATGTAGGTTGAATAAGGATTTGTACAGGTTCAAGCAAGCTCCTAGAGCTTGATATGGCAGAATTGACAGTTTACTGAAGAGCTTGGGCTTTACCAAGAGTAAAGTTGATTCTAACCTTTACCTCAAGGTCATGAATGATGATCTAGTGATGTTACTACTATATGTAGATGATGTATTCTTGACAAGATGAAGAAAACCTCATTAGAAATTGCAGAAGAAGCTCGCTAAAGAGTTTGATGAAATACCTAATGCTTTATCTCTTAGATCTTGAAGTTTGGCAAAGCTCAGATAAGATCTTCCTTAACCAAGGGAAGTATGTAGTTGAAATAACGAAGAGGTTTAACATGTTGGAATGTAAATCCATGTACATACCCATGGAAACAACGTTGAAGCTCCTAGAAGACACTTCGTCAGAATTGGTTGATGCTACTCTATATAGACAAATTATTGGTTCGGTGATGTATATGATGAATACTAGACCGGATATATGTTTTGTTGTGAACACATTTTGAGTTAGTATCTGGTAGAACCCATATGTGTTCACCTTGATGATGCAAAACATGTGATGAGATACCTTAAGGGTACATTGGATTTTGGTCTCTGCTATACTAGAGATCATGAGTTCAAATTGTATGGATATACTGATTCAGATTGAGCTGGAAGTGTTTCTGATAGAAATAGCACTTCAGGATGTTGTTTCATTGTGGGGTCAACCATGAATTCATGGAAGAGTAGGAAGCAACCCAATATTTCTCCCAACATGATAAGAAAAATAAATTGCAGCATGTTTCGCCAATTGTGAAGCCATATGGCTTCGGATGTTGTTGACATATCTATTTGATTTGGAGATGGAAGACACCATGATTCTATGTGATAACCAAAGTTGTATAAAATTTATGTGTTCGATGATGAGTCAAAGCACATAGAGATCTGATATCACTTCATTCATGATATCATGCAGAGAGGAGCTATAAAGCTCCAATATGTTGGCACAGATGAATAGTTTGCAGATGTGTTGACCAAGACTCTGTCTCGTGTAAAGTTTGAGCACTTCTGAGACAAGCTTGGTATATTCCGAAAGGACCTCCCTTAAAGGGGGAGTAGTGTTGATGATACTATGGCATCCTGACCAATAGTGGGTAGCCCAGTTAGGATTTTATATCTTAGGGGATTGATCATCCCTGGACAAATCCCCAAGGTTCGAAAGGATGGGCTGTCAGAGTACTTGTGCATGTATATGCTAGATTTGGTCAGTAGTGGTAGCTCCGTTAGGATTTTATATCCTAGGGAATATTTTTATTCCTGGGCAGATCCTTTGGATATGTCAGAGTACCACAATATGTTGTTGTGATGCCAGTCTCGTGCTGAATATTTCCAGATTCGTGTTGATGTTGTTGAGATGCCAGCTTCATGCTGAAGATTTCCAACTTCGTGCTGATGTTGTTGAGATGCCACACTAGTGCTGAATATTTCCATCTTCGTGCTGATGTTGTTGAGATGCCAACTTTGTGTTGAAGATTTCCATCTTTGTGCTGATGTTGTTGAGATGCCAACTTCGTGCTGAATATTTTCAGCCTAGTGTTGATGTTGATGATGCTCCAGCCTTCCTGCTGTGATACTATTGTTGTTTTTGATGCTCCAGCCTTCGTGTTGTGATGCTGATGTTGTTGATGATGCTACAACCTTCGTGCTGTGATGTTGCTGTCGTTGATGATGGTCCAACCTTCATGCTGTGATGTTGTTGTTGTTGATGTTGTATCGTCCTTATGCTGTTATTGATGATGATGATGTTTGAGTGTTATACTAATCCATGTTGATGTAGATGCTGATGATTCCACTTTAGCTTCTTGCTGAAGATGATGATGACGATGCCACTTCAGCTTCTTGCTGAAGATTATGCCACTTTAGCTTCTTGTTGAAGATGATGATGTTATTTCAGCTTTAATTATGAATATGATGATGTCACTTTAGCCTCATGCTAAATATGTTGATGATATTACTTTAGCCTCATACTAAAGAAGATGATGATATTACTTTAGCCTCACGCTAAAGATGATGATGATGTTACTTTAGCCTCATGCTGATGAGGATGATGATGCTACTCCAGTTCCATGCTGTGAACAATGATGATGAGAAAAACTTCCGATGATTTATAGATATGCCAGTCAGTGTTCCAGATGCTGTTGATGTCATTGCCCTCTCTCTCTCCTGATGATGTTGTAGAATACTCTTCTTTTTAAGGGGGAGTGTTGAAATATTGTAACTGAAAAGAGTATTCTATCTATTATTGAGTTATTATTCATTAGATCAATCCCCTTTTGTGGAATGATCATATCGGGCATTGTAATTGACCAAATCCCCTTTTGTGGATTGGTTAAACCCTAAACCCAGGCTAATTAAATTGGTTTGAAACACTAAGAAGACAAGTCGGCCCTGCCTAGTGAAGATCCACCTTTCCAATGCCTGCTAGTTTGTATAAATAAAGGAAGCCAATGCCTCATTATCTCACTCACTCATTCACTCATCAAGTGCTGCAAGTTTGGTAGCTGCGGAAGTTTGATAACCTATGCTATTGTTATCTAGTAAATTGAAAAGAAACCTAATAATAGCTCAAAACTTAACAAAAGATACCACCCAAGAGAGAAGTGGAACACAAAATACAGTTATTTCCAAACTCCTCATTGCCAAATATTGGGATATATAGGTAGCCCGTTTTGGAAGAAAATGAAGTGAAGAAGTAGTTGCAACAACTGTTGGAATAGAGTGTGATTCAACCAAGCACCTCACATTGTGGGCCATTGATATGAGCCCAAGGGGGGCATATATGGGGTTAAATGTATATGATATAACCCCAAGGGGGGGAATATATGGGGCTAAATGTACATCTAATGTGTAAATATATATGTAATAAAGTCTGCCTAATAGTAAAGGGGCCTCATGTGTAGTGTGTGAATAGGTATATATAGACATCATGTATTCATTATTGAGGAGATGTGAATGGTGATGTATGAAGGTTTTTGGGTATTTGGAGGAGGTTATCCTATTATTTAAGGAGTTATTGTGTAACTCGTCTCTCTTATCTATATTTGAGTTGTTCTCCACACTCACATTGGTGTACATGGTGTGTATTTCTGGTTTATTGTGATATCTTAAGGTTTTGGAACATAACATTTGGTATCAAAGCATTGATCCTAGGGCTTTACTTCTTCAAGCGAGTCATCTTGGAAATTTCACTATAACATTTGTTTTATAAAGTTTTGGATTGTGAAATTTTTAGAATATTTAGAAGACTTAACAAAATTTGTGTGGTAAAATTTTTAGGTTCTGGGTCATCTTACTTTCGGATATACAACCTGTGGAAGTTAGAGATTTTTACTAGCCCTGAAATCAATCTCAAATGAGTCATTTTGAGAATTTTGTTATAACTTTTAATTGGTAATGTTTCAGACTGTGAAATTTTCAGGATACAAAGAAAACACAGTGAATTTTTCCTGGTAAACATTTCATGTTTTGGGACATTTTACTTTCACAGATACAAATTGTGGAAGTTAGGGCTAGTTACTAGCCCTGAAATAAGTCTCAAGTGAGTCATTTTGGACCTTTTGCTATAAATTTTGCTTGGTGACGTTTCATACCGGGAAATTTTCAGGACCCAGAGGAGACATTGCGAAGTGCTAGTGATATATATTTCACATTTTGGATCACTTTAATGTTTTATATATAGGCTGTGGAAGGTATAGGTATTTGACTAGTCCTAAAATTAGTCTAAACATGCGCTCTAGATAAATAAGTCATATATGAAGTTTGGAAAGTCCAAATTCAGTGCCACTAGTTTCATTTGAAGGAAGACATGCCCTATTATTTCTAGTACAATTTTTTGAACCATATAAGGAATATTGGATACTTGGCATGCCATCAAATATCGTTCTCTAGATATGGATAAAATAAGGAAATTTTGGGAAAGTTATCATAAATTTCACTTGGCACATCAAATTTTGATCAGACCCATGGCATTGCAGAGAAGACATATCCGAATATTACAGGCCAAAATTTTAGAATCAAAAGGGTCAGAATTTCATAGATACATTAGAAGGAAGGTCAACCAAAATGATAGATTCCAAATCGGGTTTTAAAATGTATGTTAACTTAAAACTATCATAAATTTTGATTGGGATGTTTGGTTGAGATAATTCAAAAGCCATTGGAAAGAAAAAACATAGAATATTATATTGGAAAAATGGTTATAACTATTTGAGATCATTATTCCTAATATATTGAATTTTTAAGTGGAAGGTTTGGGTTATACCTTAATTAAGAGTCAATGGAAATACCTAACTTTAGTGGAGATGAAGATAAAGATGAAATCGGTCCTATGGAATGGTTGAGGATGGTAAAGGAATATGGTATGAGGACTGATATGAGTCCTTTTGGGGTATATTTTTGTTTTTTGGGTGGAGCTTCTAAGTGGTGGAAAAGCCTTGATGAAGATACTAGAATATACTCCAAATGGGAAAAAATGAAGAACTCTTCTCAAATAAATGGATTA
>JASDQU010172865.1:34161-45025 GCA_032191745.1 Picea mariana
TTATGTCCCTACGCATTTCTTCACCTTCATCAAGAGTCCAAGTAGGATTGTCTAGAGGCTTATTTGGTGTAGAAGTTCCCTTTTTGGGTGGCATGTTGGCCAAGTATCACTTTTGAACCTTGATTTTGAGGTGGTTCTGCTAGACAATCTTTCTTTTGTTGTATCTCCCAAGTTTAGACCCTTCTGGGTATGAAAAATTCTTTTATGTAGTTCTCTGATATTTCTTCTCTGCAATGCCGTAGGTCTGATCAAAATTGGATGTTCCAAGTGGAATTTACGGTAACTTCTCCACAACTTGCCGATTTGTTTCCTTTCCAGAAGATCTCACTTGTATAGCATGCCCCGCACAAAATAATCGTTATAAAATTATGAAACTCACACCAGAAATACTAAATACTTTCCACCATCCAATGAAACCAGTCCCACTCAGTTTGGATACTCTAGGAAGAATTTTTTATTGTTTTACCTGGAACACCTTCTTGAGACTAGTCAATAGGACTAGTCAGATACCCTATCTTACACAGGGTGTATCTACAAATTTAAGATGAATCAGAAGCTGAACCATTTACCATAGATACCTTACTAATTTATGTGAATAGCCTCCCAATTTCAAGGTCTAAAACGTTACAAAAAAAAAAATTATAGCGAAAATTCCGCAATGACTCAGTTCAGGATGGTTCCAGAACCCTATCTTGTACAGGTTGTATCTCCAAAAGTATAAGGCCTCCAGAGATGAATTTTGAATCCAATGTACCTTGATCTGTCTACTAAATATCCTGCAATTCATTCCTTCTGAAACATTTTAGAAAACAAGTTATAGAGAAAATGCCAAGGTGTCTCAGATGTAGCAGTGAAACCCCAAGACCTTGAGCTCTGATACCAGATGTTAAGAACCAAATATCAATATAGCATAGAAAAACCTCAGAAAAAGTACTCAACACCTTGAAAAGAGATAATTTCAGATAATAAGCCTCTTCGAGGGGGCAACCTCCTTTTACCCCACTTAAATGTTCATGTACAAGATGATTCAAAATGAAAATGTCTCCTTGGTATATATAGGAGACTAGGAGGTATACTTACAACTAATGGCCTAAAGACGACATAAATAAAATAACATTACTAAGATAATATGCCCCAATTAAGGGGTAATGAGCCAATATTAGGGCTTAACAAAATCTTTAATTTTTCTAGTTCCCCTTCAAGACTGAAAGGAGCGGTGGTTTTGTTTAAGTTTTGTACTTTTGATTTATCGATAAAAACTCTGTGGCCAGGTGCACCTGTTTGAATGGTTGATGAAACTTCTATCCGACTTGTTCTTTTAAGAGTTTCTAGAGTTTTTTGCGCAGGATATTCAACATCATTCCGCCTAAGGACTTTCTTGGGAGGGTTTTCTAAGGTTTTCTTGGTTTCAGCAGCCTTCTTCAGAGAGTTCTCGTTTTCCTTCTTGCTTCTCAAGTTATACTATCTGTGAAACTCCATTATAGCGTTCTCAAAGGATTGTTGTTCTGCTTTCTCAGCTTCCTCATTTACCTCTATTTGTGAAAGGAGAAATATTTCATGCTCTTCCCGGGTGAGAAAAAAAAGATTCATGATCGTGATCGTGATCACCCATTAGGTTTATATGAGTGTCATCAAACTCCTCAATTAATTCCTCCCCGTCATTGGCATAATTATCCTAGAGAGGTGGTTTAATATGTTGATCAGGTCCCCTTTGTTCCCTTTTCTCTCTAGGATCTCTCTGCCTGATATGAGGTGGATTTCTTCTGAAGTTTGGGTTTCTAATTTGAGGGGAAGCTTGGTTCTCCCTAGGTGGTTTCCTGTCAGTTATGGTGAGTCTCTCCATATCTCTGGCGAGAGAATATAAATTGGCATCTGATGAGGAAGTAGAAGGTTCTTCTTTGATGGTGACCTTCTTTTTTGTTCTCTACCTGGCCCTTCTCGCCAAAAGATTTGCTTCCACACCGCTGACACTTCTTTGCATGTCTTCTAGAGTTGTTGCGTTTCTTTTTCTCAACTGATATGACATGTGTCAAAGCCATCAGGGAATTTTATTAATGCCAAACATTGTGGTGGTTTGATATCAGCAGGGATAGCATTGTATAGATTGTTGAAATGAGTGCAGTAATCCTGCACTATCTCTCCTTGGTTTCTTTTGATGTTCTCATACTTTGACATAATCTGGAGAGGATTTTTCTTTACCTCCCACCTATCAAGGAAGCTTCAATGAAAGACAACAATATCAGTAATGCTAGTAGCACGTAAGTTTTTGAACCACTTTTTAACTTCTCTCGTCATAATTTGTGCAAATAATCTCATTTTCACATCATCTTCATCTACTTCCTGCAGGTCAAAGTAATTGTTCATTTTGTCAACATGTTGTTGTGCATTCAGGGGACCAGTACTATCAAACTGCGGAAGTCTGGTTTGATAATATTGAGGCATGTCATGTAAAGGAGCAACCAATACCAATGGAGCATATCTTTCTGCCATGATTGGTGGAGGAGGCTAAACAACAACCTGTGTGATAGGAGAGGTAGTGACTGAAGCTATAGAAGATGAAGGGCTTGGAGGAATGGAGTGACCTAGTTTAGGTTTAGCAGAAATTGCAACAATAGTTAAAACAGGAAGTTCAACGAACTGCTGAAGATGGAGTTTGTCTAAGGCTTGACCAAGATTCACAACTAGGTCTTCGAACTTATCAGTCTCGGGGTGAAAATGATGATCAACTTCAACTCTAGGAGAGAGTATTTTAGGGGTCCTGGGCTGAAAGATGGTTTGATCTAAGACCGTTTCATTGAAAAAACTGTCAGATTTTGTCTTGAAAAGATTTGGTTGAAAGGATATATCAGACTCAAGGTTTGGATGAACAACTAACTTCTTTGGGATGGAAAGGGACCTTGGAAGTGGGATGTTACTCCTTGAAATCTCTGCAGTATTTTCTTCCTGAGTAATATTTCGGGATTATCTATTGCTATTGTGGGTTCTGGGTCAGGATGAGATCTAGTAAACATTCATTCGGGAGCCAGAAATGTTGATTTTATTTTTCTTTTGGAGATTTTAACTATTATATACAAACTTCAAGAACATTTGAACATTATTCTAGATAATATTTAGGGTTTGTGATTGTTTCAGAAATAAAGTTATCTTTGTCTAGGGGAAAGAAATCAAGGGGTGGAAAGTTTGTTTAGTTCGTCCCCAGTATGGTTGCCATTTATGTTATCACTCTGTAAATTCCCAGAGGTTGTTGTGAGGTGAGAAGAAATCTGTCAGAGGTAACCTTAACCAACCACTTTGAAACTGAGAGCTAGCCCTACCAGTTTCAGAGAGGGATCTCTCTGTAAGTTTTAGATTTGTTTGGACTTTCAAGATTTTAGGTTAGTTAAAAAAGAATATAACTGAGTTGTTTGTATTATTTTTAAATGAAATGGATGAATATCACTTACACTTCCATTGGGCTATCAGGTCTATTTTAAAAAGATGGAGGTCAAAGACAGTTTTTATAATATTTGTTTTATAGGGAAAGATAGTTCTAATGCTAGATTCTTTAGGAATAAAATGGTGTATTGCTGAAAAAGGTGAGATATCAGTTAGAACAAAAAATCATTTAAGAATTTCTTTGTTATAACATCAGAAGAAAAACATATAAATCTATAAAAGATTAAGGACAGAGTACACAATTGCAAATTCTGCAACTTTAACTTCTTTTAAAGATTAGACTTAGAAAAACAATTTGATAACTAAGAAAGAAAAACTTTTCATGAAGACAGAAGAAACTTCACCAATAGATAACACACATGAATCCTGTAAAACGTCTCTCTGTATTACTGGAATAACGTCTTGATAAAAATTACAGTGATTACAACTTGCTTGGGCGTAAAGATGAGCCCTCATTACTTCTAAGTTTGAAATATTTATTTGATTTATCCTTCGTTGGACATCATTTGTTTATTCTTGTGTTCCCTACAACAATTTCATGACAGGGACTCCTAGTGAAAGGGGAAAAACTGCCTCGGTTCCATACACTAACTAGTATGGATACATACCAATCACTCTTTTGGTGCTTATTATGTCAGCCCAGAGTGCGAAAACCAACTTATTATACCATGATTTCTTGTTTTCTTGCAGTGTCTTTCTGAGAATGTTCACCAGACTTTTGTTAGAAGACTCAGCCAACCCATTTCCTTGCAGATAATAAGTCGTCGAGTGTCCCAGAGTAATGCGATATTGATAACAAAAATATATGAGCCTTTTGGATATGAAAGTCGCTGCATTGTCAGCTATAATTTTTCTAGGGCATCCAAAACGAGACATAATGTTAGTTTCTAAAAAAATGATGATAGAGTCAGTAGCTTGCCTGCATGGTACAACCTTGATCCACTTGGTGAAGTAGTCTGTGGCCGTGAGGATCCATTTGTGTTTGTCCGAGGAGGGTGGATGTATTTCACCAATGAAGTCTAGACCCCATTGTTGGAAAGGAGATTCAACAGAGATGGGTTTCATAGGGAGTGGCAGAATCTTCCTTTTACCTTCAAAAATTTGTCACTTGTGGCAAGAAGTAACCTTCTGGTGGATGTCAGCAAACAGAGTAGGCTAGTAAAAGCCAACTCTCAAAATATTGTTAGCTGTGGTCTTCCAGCTCAGGTGCCCATCACAGTCTCCTGCATGAAAATCTTGAATAAATTTGCCAGCTTCATCTTTTAACAAGCATTTAAGCAAGATACCACCAAGATCTTTCCCATAGAGATTGCTTTCTAAAATACAAAATTTCAATGCTTTCAATTTAATAAATCTAGCTTTGGTCTTAGTCAAACCTGGAGGAGCCTGTAAATTTTGGAGTACAAAAATGAGGTCTGCGTACCAAGGGGAGTTTAAGAATGCCTCTTTTATGTTTGGAGTCATTTGTTCTTCCGGTCCATCTACTACAGCCAAAAAATTAATATCTAAAGAATGAAAATTAGACTCAGCCATTAGTTTGGCCAAACCCTGTCCTTTGATCAGTGTAGGTTTTATTTCAATGTCATATTTCAGAATAACCACAATCCATTTTCCTCTTATGCCATCTAGATTATCCTGGGTCAGGATATCCTTAACCACTGTGCTTGGGACGTATGCAATTATGTGAGAGTGGAGAATATAGACCCTAAAATATTTTATAGCCTTTACCAGAGCGAAGGCTTGTTTCTCCATAATGTTATAATTCAACGTTGCGTCTCTTAAAGATTTTCTAAAAAAAGCTATGGATTGCTCGTACCCTTCACTGTTTTTCCTCAACAATACTGCTACTATAGTGTGCTCAGATGCAAAGGAGAAAAAATAAAAGTCTTTGGTATAATCTGGGCTAATTAGAACTAGGGCTTGGGTGAGAGGATGTTTCACCTGCTCAAAAGACTGTTTGGACTCGGCGTTTCGTTTGATTTTTGTGTCTTTTTTCAACATATTAGTGATATTCCTGAGAAGTTCTGCCAAGTTTGGTAGTTCTTTGATGTTCCTAGGGTGTTCCATCTTCTGGATAGCTTCTATCCTGCTGGGATTTATTTTAATTCCATCTTTTGAGATTATGTGTCCCATGAGTTTACCTTCCTATAACTCGAAAAGGATTTTCTTAGGATTCAATGAAATCACAAATTTCCTGCACTTCTCAAACACGCGTCTGAGGTGGAGCAAGTGTTCCTTGTCAAATTCAGAATAAACATTTACATCATCCAGATAAATGACTATAAATCTCCCAGTCTCGTCCAGAAAAGAAATATCCATTGCTCTTTGAAAAGTAGCCCCAATGTTCATCAAACCAAAAGGCATCTTCACGTACATGAAGGTTCCCCAGGGTGTGGTAAAATATTTTTTCTCTTGATCTTCTAGATGGACTAGAACTTGGTTGTAACAAGGGAAACCATCTAGTAAGAAGATTCTACTGGATCCAACCACCTTTTGTAAAATATGGTCCATTTTGGGCAAAGGGTAATTGTCTTTGTGGGAGACTTTGTTCAGATTTCTAAAATCTATACAAAGTTTGATCTCGCCAGTTTTCTTCCTGGTTAGAACTAGGTTAGAAACCCATTTGGAAAATCTCAAGGGGACTATAATCTTTGCATCATACATATTTTTGATTTCTTTCTCTATCAGGGGAATCACCTTGGGGTTAATTATCCTAAGTTTCTTCCTGCAAGGTTTGTGTTCTTCTTTTATGGGAATCCGATGATGTATGATACTTGTGTCATAGGATTTTAAGTCCTCATAGCCCCAGGCAAAAACATCTATGTATTCCTTAAAAAGTTCAACGTGTTTTATTTTTTTCTCTAGTGGCAGGGATTTAGACAGTTTTATTATTTTGGGGTTTTCTTCTATTCCTATGTTGCACTCTTCAACCTCTTTACCACTAGCTTCAATTTTCAGTTTTTTGGCTACATCGTTAAAATCAAAGAAGTCTTCCAATGGAACTAAACCTCTAGGTAACACATTATTTTTCAACTGCAGAATATCAGAATCTACATCATGTTCATTGAATTCTTCAGCATCTATTTTATTTACACTACTATTCTCAAAAATAGATTCATTTACAAATTCGTCATCATTTTCTAAATCTATGTTTGTGCATTCGAAATCATTCTTACATTGCAGAAAATCTTCGATTTGATCGTCATTTCCAAATACCTGCCAATGTCTGATGTTGTTAGGAATGGTTGGTCTGCACTTCACCTCCACTGTGTACTTGCGAGTGGGATGAAAAGGGATTTTACAGGTAGCTGCTGACGTAGCCAGACCGTCTGCAAGTATATTTTATCCCCTAGGCATTACCTACAAGTCAATCTCAGTAAAGCATTGAAGAGCATCTAAAACAACATTCCTATAGGCTCTAAGTCTAGGATGTTTTGTTGCATGGTCACCTTTGATTTGCTTGATAATCAATTCAGAATCACCCCTTACCATTATCTGCTTGGCACCAACTTTCTTCAATAATTTCAGACCGAGCATCAAAGCCTCGTACTCATCTATGTTGTTAGTACATTGGAAGTTCAGTTTGTAGGAATGATTCTCAGAATACTTTGACCTATGGCTATGCAACCAAACTCCGTACCTAACTCCTTCTTTACTCACAACCCCATTGAATTCCATGCTCCAAAAATTTGCTGGCAACTCCTCATTCTCTTCAATCATGGGGTTTCTTAATTCGACAACTTCTTTATCATCCTTCGGATCAGGTGCATCATCCTCCAGTTGTGTGATTTGTTCTTCAAAGTCACCATCGTTGTATAGAATAAAAGAGTCCAAATCAGAGTGTGAGGAGTATAGTGGGTAGTTGTGTGGCTTTTCCTAGCTACTGACCATATACTTCATTAGTGTTTCCTTGTAAAGTCTTCTCTGTTGTCCGAAAACTGGGATGGTGGCATAAGACATATCTAGCTGCAGGGTTCCTCTCACGTTTTCTCCCCAAGAACTTGATAGAAACATACCACACTTGGGGGGACTATCTGCGATAATGATATCCATCACCATACTTTTCACTGGAATTTGAGCCAAAGTGATGCATAAGTCTTTGATCAGGCCTATACATTTGAATTTGCTGGAGTCGAAAGAATGCAAATCTTTGTAGGGTCTGGTGACCTCGAGTCCCAACTTTTCCATCACATCTTTGGGCATTAGGTTGTGAGAGGCACCCGAATCCAGCATAGCGTTGTGTCATATCAGATCGTGGATGTTTAGGATGATGTAAAAAGGGGCCACAACACCATTA
Source organism: Picea mariana (assembly GCA_032191745.1). Classification (NCBI taxonomy): domain Eukaryota; kingdom Viridiplantae; phylum Streptophyta; class Pinopsida; order Pinales; family Pinaceae; genus Picea; species Picea mariana. Next base: position 41,894 of record JASDQU010172865.1, read on the forward strand.
TTAGTTTGACCGTCAACTTCAGGACCAAACATGAGCTCCAATTGATCATTGGCAAGGTTTTTTGTGTCAGAGTGGTGTATAGATCCAACATTCAAATATTTGGTACCTATCTCAGGTTCGATGCTTAAATATTTTATCACCTGAGACCTGTAAGCGTTCGTGTTCATTAGCTCAGAGAGGGGAATGGGAATCTTTAATTTTGCTAGTTCCCCTTCAAGGATGAAAGGAGTGGTGGTTTTGTTTAAGTTCTATACTTCTGATTTATTGATAGAAGGTCTGTGGCCAGGTGAACCTGTTTGAATGGTTGATGAAAATTTCGTCTGACTTGTTCTTTTAAGAATTTCTGGAGTTTTTTGCACAAGAGATTCAACATCATTCTAACTAGGGACTTTCTTGGGAGGGTTTTCTGAGGTTTTCTCGGTTTCAAAAGCCTTCTTTGGAGAGTTCTCGTTTGCCTTCTTGCTTCTCAAGTTATATTGTCTGTGAACCTCCATTATAGTGTTCTCAAAGGCTTGCTGTTCTGTTTTCTCAACTAACTCATTTACCTCTGTTTGTGAAAGGAGAAAGGTTTCGTTCTCTTCCCATGTGAGAAAAATGGATTTATGATCATGATCATGATCACCCATTAGGTTTACATGAGTGTCATCAAACTCCTCAATTACTTCCTCCCCGTCATCGACATAATTCTCCTGGAGAGGTGGTCTAATCTGGTGATCAAGTCCCCTTTGTTCCCTTTGATCTCTAGGATCTCCCTGCCTAATCTGAGGTGGATTTCTTCTGAAGTTTGTGTTTCTAATTTGAGGGGCAGTTTGGTTCTCCCTAGGTGGGTTCTTTTCAGTTATGGTGAGTCTCTCCACCATTTTCTCCATAGCTCTGGTGAGAGAATCTAATTTGGCATCTGATGAGGAAGTAGAAGGTTCTTCTTTGATGGTGACCCTCTTTTCTGTTCTCTACCTGGCCCTTCTGGCCAAAAGATTTGCTTCCACACTGACGACACTTCTTTGCATGTCTTCCAGAGTTGTTGTGTTTCTTTCTCTCAATTGATATGACATGTCAGCGTCAAAGCCATCAGGGAATTTTATTAATGCCAAACCTTGTGGTGGTTTGATATCATAAGGGATAGCATTGTATAGATTGTTGAAACGAGTGTAGTAATCCTGCACTGTCTCTCCTTGGTTCCTTATGATGCTCTCATACTCTGACAGAATCTGGAGAGGATTTTTCTTTAACTCTCACCTGTCAAGGAAGGTTCAATGAAAGACAACAATATCAGTAATGGTAGAAGAACGTAAGGTTTTGAACCACTTGTTAACTTCTCCAGTCAGACTTTGTGCAAATAATCTCATCTACACATTAGCTTCATCTACTTCCTGCAGGTCAAAGTAATCGTTCATTTTGTCAAAATGTTGTTTTTCATTCAGGGGACCAGTACTATCAAACTATGGGAGTCTGGTTTGATAATCTTGAGGCATGTCATGTATAGCAGCAACCAATACCAATGGAGCGTATCTTGTTGCCATGATTGGTGGAGGAGGTTGAACAACAACCTATGTGACAGGAGAGGTAGTGACTGAAGTTATAGAAGATGAAGGGATTGGAGGAATGGAGTGACCTRGTTTAGGYTTAGCAGAAACTGCAACAATAGTTAAAACAGGAAGTTCGACGGATTGCTGAAGATGGAGTTTGTCTAAGGCTTGACCAAGATTCACAACTAGGTCTTCGAACTTATCAGTCTCAGGGTGAAAATGTTGATCAAATTCAACTCTAGGAGAGAGTATTTCAGGGATCCTAGGCTGAAAGACGGTTTGATCTAAGACCGTTTCACTGATAAAACTGTCAAATTTTGTGGTGAAAATATTTGGTTGAAAGGATAAATCAAACTCAAGGTCTGGATGAACAACTAACTTCTCTGGGATGGAAAGGGACCTAGGAAGTGGGTTGTTACTCCTTGAAATCTCTGCAGTATTTTTCTTCCTGAGTAATCTTTCGAGATTATCTATTGCTAATGTGGGTTCTGGGTCAGGATGAGATCTAGTAAAAATTCTTTTGGGAGCCAGAACTGTTGATTTTATTTTTCTTTTGGAGATTTTAACTATTATATACAAACTTCAACAACCTTTGAACATTATTTCTAGATAATATTTAGGGTTTTTGAATCTTTCAGAAATAAAGTTATCTTTTTCTAGGGGAAAGAAATCAAGGGGTGGAAAGTTTGTTCAGTTCGTCCCCAGTATGGTCACCATTTATGTTATCACTCTGTAAATTCCCAGAGGTTGTTGTGAGGTGAGAATAAATCTATTAGAGGTAACCTTAACCAACCACTTCGAAACTGGGAGCTAGCCCTACTAGTTTCAGAGAGGGATATCTCTGTAAGTTTTAGATTTGTTTGGACTTTCAAGATTTTAGGCTAGTTAAAAAAGAATATAACCGAGTTGTTTGTATTATTTTTAAATTAAATGGTTGAATATCACTTACGCTTCCATTGGGCGATGGGGTCTATTTTAAAAATATGGAGGTCAAAGACAGTTTTTATAAGATTCATTTTACAGGGCGAGATAGTGCTAATGCTGGATTATTTAGGAATAAAATGGTGTGTTGCTGAAAAAGGTGAGATATCAGTTCGATAAAAAAAGAATTTAAGAATTTATTTATTATAACATCAGAAGAAAAACATTTAAATCTATAAATGATTAAGAATAGAGTGTTGGATTACTGAGAGGGGGGGTGAATCAGTAATAGTGTAATTATAATCATTTTTCTTCAAATTTTATATCAATGTAGAATTATTATCCAATAATGAGCAGTAAAAAATAAACAATCACACACATACACAGCACACCAGTTTTTTACGTGGAAACCCAAATCGGGAGAAAACCACAGAATGTTTTTTCTTATATGTCTTGAAGAATTACATTTATTGGAAGCACCAACTTCCTTTGTTTTCTAGCTGCAACTGGAAGGAGGATCCAACCCCCTAGTTTCTCAGGCTACAACCTGAGGGAAGCTCCAACTCCCCAATTCTATGGCTACAACTAGAAGGAGGCTACAATCCCCAATGTTCTCTGGCTACAACCAAAAGGTGGCTACAACCACCTGTCTTTGCCCCATCTTGCCACCCTGAAGTAGAAGTAG
>JASDQU010172868.1:0-20804 GCA_032191745.1 Picea mariana
ACGCTATCTGTTAAACATTTGCCAACAGAACAATACTCCTAGGAATAAAATGTCATTTTGAATAAGTTAGGGTCATAGGTCATGTGCAGATTAGATATCCCATCAATTCAACACTCCCTCAATACACTAGAGTTTTCCCTCGCAGCGTCGGAGCCCTTCAAGGAAGACAAACTAATCATAGTCTAGAGAGAATGTCCCCCTGAGGTAAAAACCCTATTTTTGCAAACCATTGTTAAACCTGAGCATCATTCTGAGAGTCTGTCATTGCCGATGAATGTAAGTGTCATGATTATTGAGGTCCAGTGGGCCTGTTCCATACTCAGTCAAATTTTAGGGTTGGATAACGACAAGTTTGTAGTAGAGTTCATGCTAGGTTTCATGTTGACCTTTTTTCATTCAAAGTCCATTCAGTCAGTCTGTATCATTTTTGAAGAGTTTATTGCTGATAATATGCACAAATAGCTGGTAAATTTTGAATCACTGAGACACTTCAGGTATTACACGCACTTGGTGAGAATGTTCCTAGAAACAAATAAGAAAAAAATTCCCAAAACTCCATTCATTTCGACTAAATGCAAAAAAATCACAATGCTTGTTTTTATAAATAAGATCATGTCTAAGGTTCATAGCCTAACATTCAAAACCGTCATGCCAAGGGTTTTGGAAGAAATGAAAATTTCTCTACAGCCCAATCCCAAGGACAGAGTAGGAGATTGAGTGTTGTTCATGCACTCTATTGTGATTTGGGTATATGGTTATCAAGAGGGACCTTACCATTTTCCTGTTTTCTTAACTCCCAAAGTCTTTTCCCTGGAGTTCATCGAGCAAAGAATCATATTAGAAACAAAACATTTTTTGAAGATGCACAAAGCATCTAACCTAAAGTTTCCTTTCGTAATAGGACCTGTTATAAGCCTATAATTTATAGGACCAACTGGTGATTAAGATTTATTCCTTTAAGTGTGTTTGATTTGCAAATAATTTTCCATTCTAAAAAGAAAAGAAAAGAAAGAGAAAAGAAAAAGAAAGAAAACAGGGCATAAAAGAAATTGAATAAAACCCCATGCAATAACAATGACTTGGTCCATACAATTTAAACGTGGCCAAGTCCTTTAAATTGATGTTGATAGGATTAGTGAATGAGCTTGGATAAACTTTTTAATCTTAACCAAGTATATAGGTTAGCTAGTGAAATAAATTTGATCAAACAACCTAATCTTGGTCAAATAACCTTAGGACAGAGTAATTTCTTAGTCCAATAGTTTAAGTTGGGCTAAATGTCATAGGTGAGTATGTTAGAGAATAGGTTAGTCATTTTTTTTTCAATAAAACATGCATGATGATCGATGTGTATTCATATCTTTGATGTTTGGGAGTGTGTTGCCTAACCCCCATGGTGACAAAAAGTAGGGAAAGTTGAGCGAAACCCACAAAAATCACTAAGCCTAAGTCCCCGCTATATATATGATTTCGCACTTACTGATTAAAAAGTGCACATAGATCTACGACTGAGGTATTGGCGCCTAGATCTACGGTCGAGAAGAAGTTTAGGACCCCCCCGACCATTCTGCCTTTAACGGTGGGGGGGCGGGGTCCGGAATGGGAATTAACAAGTGCACATAGATCTATGGTTATCCTGAAGTCACGCAAATGGATGGTCTACAAGAGATTCTAGACCCCCCCTCAACCATTCTGCTTTTAACGGTGGGGGGGTGGGATCTAGAATGGAGTGGTTTTTCCTGGCAGGCCCCATTCCAATGTGTCGCTAATCTATTGTGTCACATCTCTTCCCTTCTAACATACCGCCACCACCTCATGTTGTCACATCTCAATATCCTCTCCGTCTGTCTTATCCGTTCACCCATTATAGGTCATGTCTCATTCTTCTTTCCCCCAATCATCATCCTCCACGTCATTCGGGTACACACGTCATGTGTCCTTCTTCTGCCTCCTCACATTCCTAAGGATCCGTTGGCAATTTATTATAGGCCATACACCCGTTATCCTGATGACCTATCCTCCACAAGCAACAGATACCCGTTCACTCAAAAGTAACCCCTGTCGTGCCATTAACACACTTTCCACCCTCTCTGCACACCAAACAATTTCTTCCCCTTCTCTTATCCAGCCATCTACCCAACCATAGCCATTAACCGCTAACATTTTTTGTTTGAATTGCAGGTACCTTTCACAGTGATGGTGCCAAAGTCAAAAAAAGAAGAAGCCAAGGAAAAGCCTTTGCTCCCACCTCCTGTCAATCTCGATAGGATCCCATTGGCCGACAAGGATTATCTTATCCCAGAGAGGAAGTGTGAATTCAATTTCACAGAGTTGCAGTCATGGTTTAAAGACACCTTCTTGGATCAGAGCGATGAAATTGGGCTCTAGGAGTCAAATCTTCCTCTATATCTCTTTCCCCAACTCCATCATTTCCCTGAATTTTCCCTAAAATTCCAGGCTCATTACCTCCCTGACCAAAGAGCCGTAGTTTCATCATCAGGAGAGACCATGTTCTTTATCACACCAAAGGCCATAAATTAGATGATGCAGATACCCAGGACTGAATCTGCTTCTCCTTTCAACCTTGAAATCCTAATGGAGTTGTATCAGAACTTGTCCTTTCCTCAAAGGGCCCAGATATTCCATCTTTTTCTCCCACAAGACGCTCAGCTCCCCAAGAAAAAAACCCTTGTATCATTCTTCCCTGTTCTCAGAAAGGAGGAACCAAGTTATTTCATCGATTTTCTACTTGTTTGGATACTTTTCAAACAAATGGTTGGACGAACTTATATTAGGTTTCCTGTCCATTTTTTCGGTTGAGGAATAGGCCACCACCCAGTTTGACTATAGTTTTTTCTTGGCAGAAAACAACCACGACCAATTTTCAAAATTCGCCACTGAGGGAATGTTCTGGTATTCCTCAATACTGGCATACATGTTCATATTTTTTCAAGCATAAATGTTTTCTTCCCTAATGCAGAAAATAGACAAGGAAGGGAAACCACAGGCAGTAACCCAATGGACTTCACTTCTCAGAAGAAACTTCACAGAGTTCAGTTTCAAATAGTTCATTGATATTTTTTATCATTTGGTGGTGAGCATGCTCAGAGGGAGACCAGAGCCAAGGATAAATGAAGAGATCAAGAGAATCTTACATCTCTCGTACCTTGCAAAGATAGGATACTGGTTCTTGTATCAAGACCACACATAAATCAGAGTGTATGGATGTGATTTGACTCCATACAAATTACCCAAATATCTGCCCGTTCGGATATTTTCACTGGATTATATTCACTAGATGATAAATTCAGATGATATCCACTTTGTATCTCTGAAGAAAAAACAACAGTTGAGGATTAAGGGTTAGATAGGACCTTTTATCTGCAATAGTCGAGCTGCTAGAGAAGAGGCAGAAAAGATATTAAAGGAAATGAAATTCAACACTAGTTTTATTTGGCAATATGATCCAAGTGGGATCATCATGGAAATGAGAGCCAAAAACAAAAGCACTCAGTATGCTCACATAATTAAACCGGAAATTGAGAAGTGTGTAAATAAGACACAGTGGGAAGAGAACACCTTGGAAGACACTGAACAACATTCTTCCTTAGTACTGACTTCCCAGACTGTCACTCCACCAATGCCAAAGGAAAAAATACCAAGGAAAGAAATTTCTCTTTCGGTCACCGAAGTTTCAGCAGAGGAGTTTCAATTATACAGTAAAAATCCTAAGACCATTCATACTCTTCCCGGGTCTGTGGAAGAACATATTCAACCTGCCAAAGGGTTAAAGGAGGAGATACACCAATTCCTTCAGTCAGTTGTCAAACAATGTCTACTTTTGTTTCAAAGAAGCACACTGATATAACTATGGCCAGCCAAATTCCACAGGGATCCACAAAGATGAACATCTTTGAAAAATATGATCTGATTAAGAAGAGAAACCAGACACTGACCAATAGCACTTATGCTCAGTTCTGAAAGTAGACGTCCACTTCCCAACACAAACTGTTATCACCTTTCAACACAGAAAAAGGAAGAATGCATCTTACATTTCTACAGGCACAGGTATCTCAACCCAAAGAAATTAGTGACTACAAAAGGTCAACCCTTGTGTTTGATACAAAACAAGTTCATCCAGCTGACCAGATGGATTTGCACAGACAGACTGGTGAAATGGTTTTCTCCACTTTGGCCCATGCTTCCTTTACAGCTGCAAAATTACAAGTAGCTTTAAACAATGTTTAGACCCAGTTGAAACTGGAAAATATATCCTCTTTTGCGAAGGATAATAGGATAAAATCCCTAGAGGAATTGGTAGTCAAGATCGGGTATGATCCCTCGAATGTGAAAGGAACAGAGGAGTTGCTAAATAATAAGAATGATGATATAGCATCTCTGAGAAAAAAATTAAAATTGCCACCCACAGAGGATGCACAAGCTAAGGATATTTTTGAGACACAAGGAGAAAAGGATGAAATGCTCAAGTTGATCATGGAGCAGAATGCAAAGTTAAAAGAAATGGAAGCAGAGTTGGAAAGGTTGGTAAAGGAGAAGGAACAATCAACACCGATGGAAGTCATTCCATTGAGTGCAGTTCCACTCACCAAAGTCATCACAGCTACTGTAGCAACAACCACCACAGTAGAAATTCCCTCAGCCACCCCACTGTCGGCTATGGAAACGACAATGGAGCTTGAAAAATCCACGGAGGAGATGAACTTACAAGAAACGGAGATCAACATACTGAAAAAGGAGGTTGAGAGTCTTCAGGAGCTCAAGACTTCTTACCATACAAGCTTCCACACTGAGAAGCAAACATTAGATAAGCTCAAACAGGAATTGCAGCAACTTCAAAAGAAAATAGTGGTAGACAAGACACCTATTGAGGCAAAAGAAAATTTTGGATAGATATCTCCAAATCCATGAATGAAATATGGCCTATGGTACAGATCATGTTTGAGAAGAACGATTTAGTGATAAGAAGCAGGCAGGTTATTGATAAAATTAAAGGAGAGTTGGGAGAAATGCCCTCCGAAGCCAATGAAATAATTAAATTCATAAACTCAAAAACCAGAGAAGAACTAGAAGACTTGAATATCAAAGACAAGACAGAAACCATTCTCAAAGTCAAGAGGGTTTTGACCAAAAAAGGATTGATGTTGCAATTAAAAGAAAAATTCCAGAACATGGACATTGGAGTTCAAAGGTTTTTCAGTAAGATCGAGGTTCTGTAGAAAAAGGGTTTTCCCAGTCTAATGGTTCTTAATGACAAGTTGATGACCCTTCCAGAATAGAAGTAGAAAAAGGGTACAATGGCCAAGGATAGTTCCAAGATCTCAAGAATACAAGGCACTATAACAAGCAAAGCGTTCCTAAAGACTTTGCAGCCAAACATCAGTATACAGCACGAGATCAAATATATCTTCAACATCAAACCAACTTTTTCCAAATACACATAAGTAGATGAGGTATACCGTAGACTACTCAAAGTCACCATTCCCAATCAGCTAAGATGGGAAGAACTGTGTAATTTGATTGAGTAGGAAATGAGGTGTGCAAGTTGAGTCAGCAGATAGATCAGTCCAAGTCACTTGGGTGACTCACCAATGACCTTCCCCAGATTCGGCATGAAGAATTCGATAGATCATCAACAATTAACTAGATTTTTTTATTTTGTTATTTAGTTAGTTAGTTTCAGTTCTCGCCACGTCCCGATCATCAATGACAGGGTCGTTTGTAATTTTGATTATAAATACTTCAAAATTTGAAGTACTTGGGATTGATCTTTATGCTCTATAAGTTGTAAGCACTGTAACTTTATCAAGAGATATTCCAGTAATACAAAGAGACGTTCCACTGGATTCCTGTGTGTTATTTATTGGTGATGTTTACTCTTTTGTGTTAAAATTTTGTCCCTCTCAGTTATCATATTGTTTTCTTAATCTGATTATTTAAAAGTAGTGAATGTTGCAGTATTTATCCACGTATACCCTGTTTGTGACTTTTGAATATCTAAATGTTTATCTTCTGATGTTATAGTAAAGAATTTCTTAATTGCTTCTTTTCTTTAATTGATATCCTCGTATTTTCTTCTATCCATCACTTTGTTGCTAAAGAACCCAATAAATGCATTATGTTTCCCTATGAAAGAAATCTCTGAGTTTTTATGTTTGACCCCTATCTTTATAAGACAGAACCCATGTCCCAATGGAAGTGTAAACCCCTTTTCATCCATTTATATAAAGAAAAACATTACAATCTTTTTCTATTTAACTAGCCTAATATCTTCAAACCAAAACATAACTAAATCAAATAGAGAGACCCCTCTCCATAACTGGAAGGGCTAGATCCCAGTTTCGAAGTGGTTGGATAAAGTTACCTCTAATAAGTTTCTTCTACCCTGACAACCTCTGGGAATTTACAGAGCGATAACATAGTGGCGACCATATTGGGGAATGAACAAATTTTCAATCCCATGATTTCTTTCCACCAGAAAACCTTATTTCTAAACTAATCACAATATCTAAAAAGAAAAGAGATAATGTTCAAAGGTTGTTAAAGGTTTGTATATATTAATTTAGGATTCATTAAAGTTTAAAATTCTGTCTTCGAAAAGAGTTCACACCAGATCTCACCCAAACCCAGAACCTGCAATTGCAACAGATAATCCTGAAAGATTACTCGGGAAGAAAAATACTACAGAGATTTCAAGGAGTAACAACCCACTTATAAGGTCCCTTTCCATCCCAGAGAAGTTATTCATTCTTCACGGTCCTGAGTCTGCTATTTCCTCTCAACCAAGTCTTTTTAGGATAAAATCTAACAGTTTTGTCAGTAAAACGGTCTTAGATCAAATCGTCTTTCAGCCCAGGACCCCCAAAATACTCTCTCCCAGAGCTGAAGCTGATCAATGTTTGCGCCCTGAGACTAATAATCTTGAAGACCTAGTTTCGAATCTTGGTCAAGCCTTAGACAAACTCCATCTCCAGCAGTTCGTCAAACTTCTTGTTTTAGCCATTGCTGCAGTTTCTGTTAAACCTAAGCCAAGTCACTCTATTCCTCCAAGCCCTTCATCTTCTATAGCTTCAGTCACTACTTCTCCTATCACACAGGTTGTGGTTCAACCTCCTCCACCAATCATGGCAGCAAGATATTCTCCATTGGTGTTGGTTGTTTCTTTACATGACATGCCTCGCGATTATCAAACCGGACTCCCTTAGTTTGATAGTACTGGTCCCCTGAATGCACAAAAACATGTTGACAAAATGAACGATTATTTTGACCTGCAGGAGGCAGATGAAGATAACATGCAGATGAGATTATTCGCACAAAGTCTTACTGGAGAAGTTAAAAAGTGGTTCAAAACCTTACAAGATGCTACCATAACTAACATTGTTGTCTTTCATCAAGATTTCCTTGACAGGTGGGAAATAAAGAAAAATCCTCTCCAGATTCTATAAGAATATGAGAACATCAGATGGAATCTAGGAGAGACAGTGCAGGATTACTGCACTCATTTCAACAATCTATACAATGCAATCCCCACTGCCATCAAACCACCCCAAGGTTTGGATTTATTAAAATTACCTAATGGTTTTGACGCTGACATGTCATATAAGTTGAGGGAAAGAAATGCAACAACTCTAGAAGACATGCAAAGAAGTGTCATCAGTGTGAAAGCAAATCTTTTGGCCAGAAGGGCCAGGCAAAGAACAGAAAAGAGGGTCACCATCAAAGAAGAACCTTTTACTTCCTCATCTGATGCCAAATTAGATTCTCTCACCAGAGCTATGGAGAAAATGATGGAGAGACTCACCATAACTGATAGAAACCCACTTAGGGAGAACCAAGTTGTCCCTCAAATCAGAAACCCAAACTTCAAAAGAAATCCACCTCAAATCAGGCAGAGACATCCTAGAGATCAAAGGGAGCCGAGAGGACCTAATAAGCAGATTAGACCGCCTCTCTAGGAGAATTATGTTGATGATGGGGAGGAAGTAATTGAAGATTTTTATGAAACCGATATAAACCTAATGGGTGATCATGATCACGACATGGATCCATTTTTCTCACCCAGGAAGAGCACGAAATCCTTCTCCTTTCACAAACACATGTAAATGAAGAAGCTAAGAAAGAAGAACGTCAATCCTTTGAGAATTCTATAATGGAAGTTCACAGCAATTATAACCTGAGGAGCAAGAAGGAAAATGAGAACTCCTCGAAGAAGGCTGCTGAAACCAAGAAAACCTCAGAAAACCCTCCCAAGAAAGTCCCTGGGCGAAATAATGTTGAATCTCCTGCGCAAAAAACTTCAGAAATTCTTAAAAGAGAAAATCGGATCAAAGATCCATCAATCATTCAAATAAGTGCACCTAGCCACAGATCTTCTACCGATAAATCATAAGTACGGGACTTAAACAAAACCACTGCTTCTTTCAGCCTTGAAGGGGAACTAGCTAAGCTGAAGATTCCCATTCCCCTCTCTGAGCTGATGAACAAGAACACTTACAGCTCTCAAGTGATAAAATCTTTGAGCATCGAACCTGAGATAGGTACCAAAGCTTTGAATGTTGGATCTGTACATCACTCTGACACAATAAACCTTGTCGATGATCAACCTCAGCTCCTGTTTGGTCTTGAAGTTGATGGTCAAACTGATAATGGTGTTATGGCCCCTTTTTACGTCATCCTAAACATCCATGATTTGATATTACACAATGTCATGCTGGATTCTGGTGCCTCCCACAACCTAATGCCCAAAGATGTGATGGAAAATTTGGGACTCGAGGTCACCAGACCCTACAAATATTTGCATTCTTTCGACTCCGGCAAAGTCAAATGTATAGGCCTGATTAAAGACTTATGCATCGCCTTGGCTCAAATGCCAGTGAAAAGTATGGTGATGGATATCGTCATTGCAGATATTCCCCCCAATTATGGTATGTTGCTATCGAGGTCTTGGGGAGCTAAATTGAGAAGAACCCTGCAGCTAGATATGTCTTACGCCACCATTCTGATTTTCGGACAACAGAGAATACTGTACAGGGAAACACTAATGAAGTATATGGTCAATAGCTAGGAAAAGCCACACAATTACCCACTATACTCCGCACACTCTGATCTGGACTCTTTTATTCTATACAACGATGGTGACTTTGAAGAACAAATCGCACAAATGGAAGATGATACGCCTGATCCGAAGGATGATAAAGCAGTTGCCGAAGTAAGAAATCCCATGATTGAAGAGAATGAGGAGTTGGCAGCAGATTTCTGGAGCATGGACTTTGATGGTGTTGTGAGTAAAGAAGGAGTTGGAGCTAGAGTTTGGCTGTATAACCACAGGTCAAATTACTCTGAGAATCATTCCTACAAACTGAACTTCCAATGTACTAACAACATATCCAAGAATGAGGCTTTGATGCTCGGCCTGAAATTATTGAAGAAAGTTGGTGCCAAGCAGATAATGGTAAGGGGTGATTCTAAATTGATTATCAAGAAAATCAAAGGTGAGTATGCAGCAAAACACCCCAAACTTAGATCCTATAGGAATGTTTTTTTAGATGTTCTTCAATGCTTTACTGAGATTGACTTGCAGGTAATGCCTAGGGGACAAAATATACTTGTAGATGGGTTGGCTACATCGACAGCTTCCTGTAAAATTCATTTTCGTCCCACTCGAAAGTACACAGTGGAGTTGAGGTGTAGACCAACCATTCCTGACAACATCAGATATTGGCAGGTATTTGGAAATGACGATTAGATTGAAGAGTTTCTACAATGTAAGAATGATTTCGAATGTACAAACATAGATTTAGAAAATGACAATGAATTTGTAAATAAAGTTGTTTTTAGAATGGTGGTGTAAGATGTTGAAGAATTCAATGAAAATGGTGTAGATTCTGATATTCTGCAGTTGAAAAATAATGTGCTACCTAGAGGTTTAGTTCCATTGGAAGACTTGCTTGATTTTAATGACTTTTCCAAAAAACCAAAAATTGAAGCCAGTGGTAAGGAGGTTGAAGAACGTAACATAGGGACAGAAGAGAAACCCAAGATGATAAAACTTTCCAAATCTTTACCCCCCAAACAGAAAGTCAAGTACATTGAATTGTTTAAGGAATATATAGACGTGTTTTCCTGGGGTTATGAAGATTTGAAATCTTACGACACAAGCATCATACAACATAGGATCCAGATAAAAGAAGAACACAAACCCTTCAGACAGAAACTTAGGAGAATCAATCCCAAGTTACTACCCCTGATAGAGAAAGAGATTAAGAAGATGTACGATGTGAAATTCATAGTTCCTTTAAGGTTTTCCAAATGGGTTTCGAATATGGTTCCTACCCAAAAGAAAATTGGTGAAGTCAGGCTATGCAGTGATTTCCAAAACTTGAACAAGATCTCTTTAAAAGACAATTACCCCTTTACCTAAAATGGACCACATCCTACAAAAGGTAGTTGGGTCCAACAGAATTTTTCTACTAGATAGGTTCTCAGGCTATAACCAGGTTCTTGTTCACCCAGATGATCAGGAGAAAACAACTTTTACCATGCCCTGGGGAACCTTCATGTATGTGAAGATGCCCTTCGGTTTGATGAACGTTGGTGCCACTTTCCAGAGAGCAATGGACATTGATTTTGTGGATGATCTCAGTAGATTTATAGTTATTTATCTAGATGATATGACAGTTTACTCTCAATCTAGCGATGAACATTTAAAGCATCTGAGATGAGTGTTTGAGAAGTGCAAGAAATTTGGGATATCTCTGAATCCCAAGAAAAGCCTCTTCAAGTTAGAGGAAGGTAATATGTTGGGACACATAATCTCTAAGGATGGAATTAAAATAGATCCCAACATAATAGAGGCCATTCAAAAACTGGAACACCCAAGGAACATCAAGGAGTTACAATCCTTCATTGGAAAAATAAACTTCCTGAGAAGATTCATACCCAACCTAGCTGAGCTTCTCAGGAACAACACAAACATGTTGAAAAAAGACACAAAAATAAAATGGAACATAGAATCCAAGCAATCATTTGAATAGGTTAAACACGCACTTACACAAGCTCCAGTCTTGATTAGTCCTGATTTCACCAAAGACTTTTACCTTTTCTCTTTTGCATTTGAACACACCATTGTAGCAGTACTACTGCAGAAAAACAGCGAGGGGTATGAACAACCCATAGCCTTTTTCAGCAAATCCTTAAGAGATGTTGCATTGAATTACAAAATAATGGAGAAGCAAGCTTTTGCTCTAGTAAAATCCATAAAGGACTTTAGAGTTTACATACTCCATTCTCACACAATTGCTTATGTTCTGAATGCAGTGGTAAAAGATATTTTAACTCAGGATAATCTAGACAGCAGAAGAGGAAAATGGATTGTTGTCATTTTGGAATATGATATAGAGATTAAGCCTACTAAATTGATCAAAGGTCAGGGTCTAGCAAAATAAATGGTTGAATCTAATTTCCATTCTTTAGATATTAATTTCTTGGATGCAGTTCATGAGCAAGGAGAGATGGCAACTCCAAATGTGAAGGAGGTATTCCTAATCTCTCCATGGTACGCAAACCTAATATTTGTCTTGCATAATTTACAAGCTCCCCCTGGGCTGACTAAAACTAAATCTGGGTTTTTGAAGTTGAAATCATTGAAATTTTGTATTCTAGAAGGTAATGTTTATTGGAAAGATCCTGGAGGTATTTTGTTAAATTGGCTTTTGAAAGACGAAGCTGACAAGATTTTGCAAGATTTCCATGTAGGAGACTGTGGTGGTCATCTAAGTTGGAATACTATAGCCAATAAGATTCTTAGAGCTGGGTTTTACTGGCCTACATTGTTCGCTGATGTACATTAGAGAGTCACTTGATGCCACAAATGTCAAGTGTTTGAAGGTAAGAAGAATCTCTTTCCTTTACCACTGAAACCCATCTCAGTTGAAGCCCCTTTCTAGCAATGGGGTTTGGAATTCATCGGAGAGATACACCCTCCTTCTTCAAGCCAACAAAAATGGATTCTCACTGCCACGGACTATTTCACAAAATGGATCGAAGTGGTACCAAGCAGGCAAGTTACTGACTCTGTCATCATTAAAGTCCTGGAAAATAATATTTTTTCTCATTTTGGATGTCCCAGAAAAATCATAACTAATAATGCAGTTGCCTTTCGATCCAAAATGATCATATATTTTTGTAGCCAGTATCACATCACCTTGGGACACTCCACAACTTATTACCCTCGGGAAAATGGGCTGGCAGATTCCTCCAACAAAACCTTGGTGAACATCATTAAGAAAATGCTAGAAGAAAACAAGAAGTCCTGGCATAACAAGCTGGCTTTCGCACTTTGGGCTGACAGGCTTACCACTAAGAGGTCAATTGGTATGTCTCCATACCAGTTGGTCTATGACACTGAATCATTCTTCCCTACCTCTTTGGGGGTTCCTGTCATGAAACTATTACAGGAGATGCAAGTTGAGTCGAATAATTCCCAAAGAAGAATAAACCAAATGATACATTTGTAGTAGTCTAGAGAAGAAGTATACAACAAAACTCAGGTCGTCCAGGAAAACATCAAAAAGATCTTTGACAAAAGAACTAAAGAAGATGATTTTGAGTTATGTGATTTGGTTCTGAAGTGGGATGCTAGGAATGAATATAAGGGAAAACATGGCAAGTTTGACAGCCTATGGACAGGTCCCTACATGATTCAGGCATTAAGAGGAAATAACACTTTTTTACTCAACAACAGTGATGGGACAAACCTGCCAAGTGGACCTATGAATGGCAGGATGTTGAAGCACTACTCAACCCCCCAGTAAAGGTTGTTTCACCCACTTTCATTGTACAAACCATTTTTTCTTTTACTTTCATTTTTGAAGTGGATAACATTGACCAAGTGGTTGAAGCCTGTAAAGAACACCCTGAGCAACTGGATATGTCATCAAAAATTTCATAATAAATCAAATCAAATAGAAGAAGAAACTTTGGAGAGATCTTTCAAGACACCAGGGAGCAGTATTCTTAGCACTTCACAAGGAGAGTACCATCCCCAGGTGGAGCCTTTGTTATAACCCTATAATTTATAGGATCAACTGGTGATTAAGATTTATTCCTTTAAGTGTGTTTGATTTGCAAATAATTTTCCATTCTGAAAAGAAAAGAAAAGAAAGAGAAGAGAAAAATAAAAGAAAAAGAAAGAGAAAAGAGAGAAAAAGAAAGAAAAGAGGGCATAAAAGAAATTGAATAAATCCCCATGCAATAACAATGACTTGGTCCATACAGTTTAAACATGGCCAAGTCCTTTAAATTGATGTTGATAGGATTAGTGAATGAGCTTGGATAAACTATTTAATCTTAGCTAAGTAGATAGGTTATCTAGTAAAATAAATTTGATCAAACAGCCTAATCTTGGTTAAAAAACCTTAGGATAGAGTAATTTCTTATTCCAACAGTTTAAGTTGGGCTAAATGTCATAGGTGAGTAGGTTGGAGCATAGGTTAGTCAGTTTTGTTTCAATAAAACATGCATGATGATCGATGTGTATTCATATCTTTGATTTTTAGGAGTGTGTTGCTTAACCCCCATGGTGACAAAAAGCGGGAAAAGCTGAGAGAAACCCATAAAAAGCACTAAGCCTAAGTCCCCGCTACATATATGATTTCGCACTTACTGATTAAAAAGTGCACATAGATCTACGCCTGAGGTACTGACGCCTAGATCTATGGTCGAGAAGAAGTTTTGGACCCCCCTAACCATTCTGCCTTTAATGGTTGGGGGGGGGGGGTCCAGAATGGGAATTAACAAGTCCGCACAGATATATGGTTATCCTGAAGGTGCACAGATGGATGGTCTACAAGAGATTCTGGACCCCTCGACCATTCTTCTTTTAATGGCATGGAGGGTCCGGAATGGAGTGGTTTTTCTTGGCAGGCCCCATCCCAACATGTCGCTAATCTATTGCATCACATCTCTTCCCTTCTGACATACTGCCACTGCCTCATGTTGTCACATCTCAATATCCTTTTCGCCTATGTTATCCGTTCACCCGATATAGGTCATGTCTCCTTCCTCTTTCCCCCAATCATCATCCTCCACGTCATTTGGGTACACACGTCATGTGGCCTTCCTCCTGCCTCCTCATGTTCCTAAGGATCCATTGGCAATTTATTACAGGACATACACCTATTAGCCTGATGACCTGTCCCCACACCCAATGGATACACGTTCACTCAAAAGTAACCCCTGTCCCACCATTGACAAACTTTCCACCCTCTCTGCACATCAGACAATTTCTTCGCCTTCTCTGATCCAGCCATCTACTCAGCCATAGCCATTACCCACTAATGTTTTTTTTTTGAATTGCAGGTACCTTTCATAGTGATGGCGCCAAAGTCCAAAAAAGACGAAGACAAGGAAAATCCTTTCCTCCCACCTCCTATCGATCTCGACAGGATCCCATTGGTCGACAAGCATTATCTTATCTCAGAGACGAAGTGCGAATTCAATTTCGCAAAGTTGCAGTCATGGTTTAAAGACACCTTCTTGGATTAGAGCGATGAAATTGGGCTCTGGGAGTCAAATCTTTCTCTATATCTCTTTCCCCAAGTCCATCATTTCCCTGAGTTTGCCCTCAAATGCTAGGCTCATTACCTCCCTGACCAGATATTCATAGTTTCATCATTAGGAGAGACCCGATTCTTTATCACGCTAGAGGCCATAGATTAGATGATGCATATATCCAGGACCGAATCCGCCTCTCCTTTCAACCTTGAAATCCTAATGGAGTTGTATCATAACTTGTCCTTTCCTCAAAGGGCCAATATCTTCTAGCGTTTTCTCCCACAGGAAGCTCATCTCCCCAAGAAAACCCCCCCATATCATTGCTTTGTTGCCTACTTGGATACTTTTCATACGAATAGGTGGACGAACCTATATTAGGTTTCCTATTCATTTTTTTGGTTGAGAAACAGGCCACCACCCAGTTTGACTACAGTTTTTTCTTGGCAGAAAACATCGACGACTAGTTTTCAAAATTCGCCACAGAGGGCATGTTCCGGTATTCCTCAATACTGGCGTACATGTTCATATTTTTTCAAGAAGAAAGGTTTTCTTTCCTGATGCAGAAAATGGACAAGGATAGGAAACCACAGGAGGTAACCCAATGGACTTCACTTCTCAGAAGAAACTTCATGGAGTTCAATTTCAAACAGTTCATTGATATGTTTTATCATTCGGTGGTGAGAATTCTCAGTGGGAGACCAGAGCTAAAGATAAATGAAGAGATCCTGCGAATATTACATCTTTCAGACCTTGCAAAGATAGGATACTAGTTCCTGTATCAAGACCACACAGAAATCAGAGTGTATGGATGTGAGTTGGCTCCATACAAATTACCCAAATATCTGCTCGTTCGAATATTTTCACTGGAGTATATTCACCAGATGATAAATTCAGATGATATCCACTTTGTATCTCTAAAGAAAAAACAACAGTTGAGGATTAAGGGGTAGATAGGACCTTTTATCTGCAATAGTCGAGCCGCTAGAGAAGAGGTAGAAAAAGATATTAAAGGAAATTAAATTCAACACTAGTTTTATTTGGAAATATGATCCAAGTGGGATCATCGCAGAAATGAGAGCCAAAAACAAAAGTGCTCAGTATGCTCACATACTTAAACTGGAAATTGAGAAGTATGCAAATCAGATAGAGTGGGAAGAGAACACCTTGGAAGACACTGAACAACATTCTTCCTTAGTACTGACTTCCTAGACTGTCACTCCACCAGTGCCAAAGGAAAAAAGACCAAGGAAAGAAATTTCTCTTTCGGTCACCAAAGTATCAGCGGAGGAGTTTCAGTTATATGGTAAAAATCCTAAGACCATTCATACTATTCCCGGGTCTGTGGAAGAAGATATTCAACCTGCCAAAGGGGTTAAAGGAGGAGATACACCAATTCCTTTAGTAAGTTGTCAAACAATGTCTACTTCTGTTTCAAAGAAGAAGACTAATATAAATATGGCCACCCAAATTCCACAGGGATCGACAAAGCTAAACATTTTTGAAAAATATGATATGATTAAGAAGAGAAACCGGACACTGACCCATAGCACTTATGCTCAGTTCTAGAAGTAGACATCCACTGCCCAACACAGATTGTTATCATCTTTTGACACCGAAAAAGGAAGAATGCATCTTGCATTTCTGCAGGCACGGGTACCTAAACCCAAAGAAATTAGTGACCAAAAAAGGTCAACCCTTTTGTTTGATACAAAACAAGTTCATCCAGCTGACCAGATGGATCTGCACAGACAAACTGGTGAAATGGTTTTCTCCACTTTGGCCGATGCTTCCTCTACAGCTACAAAATTACAAGTAGCTCTAAACAATGTTCAGACCTAGTTGAAACTAGAAAATATATCCTCTTTTGCAAAGGATAATAGAATAAAATCCCTAGAGGAATTGGTAGTCAAGATTGGGTATGATCCCTCTAATGTGAAAGGAACATAGGAGTTGCTAAAGAAGAAGAATGTTGATATAGCATCTCTGAGAAAACAATTAAAATTTCCACCCACAGAGGATGCACAAGCTAAGGATATCATTGAGACACAAGGAGAAAAGGATGAAATGCTCAAGTTGATCATGGAGCAGAATGCAGAGTTAAAATAAATGGAAGCATAGTTGGAAAGGTTGGTAAAGGAGAAGGAATAATCAACGCCGATGGAAATCATTCCATTGAGTGAATTTCCATTCACCTGAGTCAACACAACTACTGTAGCAACAACCACCACAGCAGAAATTCCCTCAGCCACCCCACTGTCAACTCTAGAAAAGACAATGGAGCTTGCAAAATCCATGGAGGAGATGAAATTACAAGAAACGGAGATCAACAAACTGAAAAAGGAGGTTGAGAGTCTTCAAGAGCTCAAGAGTTCTTACCAGACAAGCTTCCACACTAAGAAGCAAACATCAGATAAGATCAAACAAGAATTCCAGAAACTCCAAAAGCAAACAGTGGCAGGCAAGACACTTGTTGAGGCCAAAGAAAATGTTTGGATGGATATCTCCAAATCCATGAATGAAATATGGCCTATGGTACAGATCATGTTTGAGCATAATGAGCTAGTGATAAAAACTAGGTAGGTTATCGATAAAATTAAAGGAGAGTTGCGATAAATTCCCTCTGAAGCCAATGAAATAATTAAATTCTTGAACTCAAAAACCAGAGAAGAACTGGAAGACTTGAAGATCGAAGACAGGATAGAAACCATTCTCGAAGTCAAGAGGGTTCTGACCAAAAAATGATTGATGTTACAATTGGAAGAAAAAGTCCAGAACATGGACAATGGATTTCAAAGGTTTTTCAGTAAGATCAAGGCTCTGCAGAAAAAGGGTTTTCCTGATCTAATGGTTCTTAATGACAAGTTGATGACCCTTCCATACTAAAAGTAGAAAATGGCTACAATGGCCAAGGATAGTTCCAAGTTCTCAAGGATACAAGGCACTATAACAGGCAAAGCGTTCCTGGAGACTTTGTAGCCAGACATCAGTATACAACATGAGATCAAATATATCTTCATCATCAAACCAAATTTTACCAAATACATAGAAGTAGATGAAGTATACCGTAGACTAGTCACTACTCAAAGTCACCATTCCCAGTCAGCTAAGATGGGAAGAACTGTGTAATTTGATCGAGTAGGAAATGAGGTGTGCAAGCTAAGTCAGCAGACAGATCAGTCCAAGTCACTTGGGTGACTCACCAACAGCCTTCCCCAGATTCAGCATGAAGAATTCGACAGATCATCAACAGTTACCTAGATTTTTGTATTATGTTATTTAGTTAGTTAGTTTTAGTTCTCGCCGCATCATAATCATCAATGACAGGGTCGTTTGTAATTTTGATTATAAATACTTCAAAATTTGAAGTAATGGGGGTTGATCTTTATGCTCTAGAAGCTGTAAGGACTGTAAATTTATCAAGAGATCTTCCAGTAATACAAAGAGACATTCCACAGGATTCCTTCTTGTTATTTATTGGTGATGTTTACTCTTCTGTGTTAAAAGTTTATCCCTCTTAGTTATCATATTGTTTTCTTAATCTGACTATTTAAAAGTAGCGAATGTTGCAGCATTTATCTGCGTATACCCTGTTTCTGACTTTTGAATATCTAAATGTTTATCTTTTGATGTTACAGTAAAGAAATTTTTAATTGCTTCGTTGCTTTAATTGATATCCTCATCATTTCTGCTATCCATCACTTTCTTGCTAAAGAACCCAGTAAATGCATTATCTTGTCCTGTGAAAGAAATCTATGATTTTTTTTGTTTGACCCCTATATTTATAAGACAGACCCCATATCCCAATGGAAGCGTAAACCCCTTTTCAGTCATTTATGTAAAGCAAAACAACACAATCTTTTTCTATTTAACTAGCCTAATATCTTAAAACCAAAACATAGCTAAATCAAATAGAGAGATCTCTCTTTGGAACTAGAAGGGTTAGATCCCAGTTTTTAAGTGGCTGGATAAATTTACCTATGATAAGTTTTTTCTACCCTGACAACCTCTGGGAACTTATAGAGCAATAACATGACACTTTGTGGTAAAGACTAGATCTTTGTTTCCTTAGATCTAGGCCAAGATCAATGAATTTGGATTTGCACAGTTACAAGGGAGGAAATATGATCCACATCAGATCATATATAAGATAATACTGATGAGGAAACAAGGCCCCTATGAGCATGAGCATGTTGAAGGAGTTGATAAACTAGAAAATCTGGAAACCTGTGCAGATATGGAAGTCACTTTGCATCCTCATCAGACACAACAAATAGAGTCATCCCTGCAGCAAATCCAGACACAGAAAACTTCTCCAAAGTTGATTATTAAGGCTCCCAAGATGAGTATTTATAACAAGAGGAGCAGTTCATAGGCCTTGGGTGCCAGTGGTCAGCAAAATGTTCCCAAGAAAATGAAAATCACATAGTCCCCACAGATAATAAACTTGGAGGAAGAACCTAAAGAGAACATGAACATGGAGATGGTGGAAAGTAGAACAAAAAATGAATAAGCTAATACATGGAGCATGCCACAGGGTGAAAGCTGCTCAAGATCTTTCATCAGCAAGAAACATGTCTTTAATAAGGCACCTGGAGCGATCTACCAATCCAAAGAAGATTTAGCAAACCAATACACTTTGAAACGAAATCTGGTCATGAGTGAAATAACATATTTTTTACTTGAAGTAGAGACGATCTCCTAGTATTCGTTGTTTGTCTTATTTCTTTCATATACTACACATGCATGGGCTTTATAATTCTTGAGAGTACCCATTTTTATGAGTTTATCTTTCTCTGGTATGAGTGATTAAATGCATGCATCTAGAGGAGGCATTTTCCAATATTTTCCCATTGTTATCCTTGAATTATGAAAAGTAGAAATCAATATTGAGTACTCAGGACCCAGCCTCGAAATAATGGAAAGGATTAGCTCATCCCCATCCTTGTATACTCCTCATTATTTGAGTTGAAGCAACAAATCTTTAAAATTTTTGAAGGAGTCTTGAAGGGTCTCATGATTGCTTGGGCTTAATGAGATGAGCTCATTCTCTAGCATGTGTCCTCGTAGTTCATCTCATTTCTCCAATAGACCCTCTAATGTGGTCCATACTTTGTTTGGTGTGCAAGTATAATCTATGTGGAAGAGTAGTTCCAGATAAATTGGCAAGCATAGTACCTTGAAAGCTTCATCCATTATGTTAAAAAACTTATCTTTCTCAAAGGAGGAATTCGACCTTGTTTTAGTTCCCATTGTAATTCGATAAATTCCTTTGCTTATGAGGAGAAGGAGAACTTTAGGCTTCCATTCAAAATAATTGCATGGTGTGAGGATCACTGACGGGGATAGATCCATTCTCTATGTGTTCTCCAATCCTTTGTAACTTGCAAAAGAAAGTATGAATTTATCCTTACAAGCTCCTATGCTCTGATACCATGTGAAATTGTTGAATAACCTACACAAATGTTGGGTATGTGTTATATTCTTTGCATGTGTGTGTGTGTGGGTGCGTCATATATGATGACTGCGTCTGACGATCCCTTCACCTAGGGCTCTGCCATTGTGCGGGGCGCTTCCTAGGGGGGCCCCAGGGGGGGGCAAGTATGCCCCCCCCTGGTTACGCATAGCGTTCGGCACCGGGCGGTAGCCCGGGGCCGACGGGGTTCGGGGCAGCGCCCCAAGTACGCGCAGCGTTCGACACCGTGCATAGCCCGGTGTCGATGAGGTTCGGGGCAACGCCCCGAAATTTTTTTTGGGGGGCGGTTTTTGCTATTTTTAGCTGATTTGTAAATTAATCCCGGATTAAGGGATTAGGGTTTTGGTATCTACGGAATACCTAAAAACATTGTATATATTGTATGGCGAATGGTGAAATTCGATATAATGAAAAAGAAAGGTTTTCCCGGTTGAGGGTTTCCGGTAAAGAACTCTGTGTATTCTGTGTATGAGCCATTGATTAATTTATGTATTGCTTAAGAATATATATGCATTTCTTTACTTCGTAGATTTAAAACTTACATGTGGTATCAGAGCACGTTTTTGGCTTCATAGGGATGCCTTTGTTGCTGAGGGTTTGGCTCGGTCTTGATAGATCAAGTTTATCTTGGGTCTATGATAAACCTGGGTTCAGTGGGAGCTTTTGCAGAGGAGATTCGAGTAAAGTAAGAAGAATGGCGAGCTCATCTAGAATCGAGATAGAGAATTTCAATGGTAAAAACTTTGAGCTATGGAAGATC
>JASDQU010172868.1:20904-36578 GCA_032191745.1 Picea mariana
TGGTTGGTATTCTAGAGCTTACTTGGACATGCACTAATTGAAACACTAGTAATCTACCACCTAGTCTTAGTTAATTAGCCATGCAATCATCAATTAACTAGATATGCATAAGTGAAGTGAATTACACTCATGCATCCACAATGCATGCACCCTCCTAGTCTCATGCACATGTAATTCACACTCCTAGTGATGATTCCAAGGTACACATGCAAGATTGGACTCCACTAGTGTAACTAAAGTACAATTGAAGCGTGACTCAAGAAGAGGTGTACCATTGTCTAGGGGAAGAATATTCTCATCCAAAGGAGAATATCTTGGACCAATTGAGACCAAGTGCACCCTCATACATGGACTATATAATGTAGGAAAAATGATGTACTAGGTAAATGTTCATGTACTCTAATAGTTTTAACCAACTTAGAGTATACAAAGGAACTCATGATTTTCCCTTTTGCATCCTATCATACCATAAATGTTTCTTTTCTATACAAAAATGATGAAGGATATGAGTAGCTAATGTCTTTATTCAACAAATCTCTCAAATATGTAGAGCTTAAGTATAACATCATGGAAAAACATTATCATGCACTTGTCAAATCCTTAAATTATTTCAAAGAATGTGTTGCAATCTATGATACTTTCTTATGTGCCTCATAATTTAGTAAAATATATTTATGTCAAGCCAATGCATATAGTAGGAATGGAAAAACATTATCATGCACTTGTCAAATCCTTAAATTATTTCAAAGAATGTGTTACAATCTAAGATAGTTTCTTATGTGCCTCATAATTTAGTAAAATATATTTATGTCAAGCCAATGCAAATAGTAGGAATGGAAAAACATTATCATGCACTTTGTCAAATCCTTAAATTATTTCAAAGAATGTGTTGCAATCTAAGATAGTTTCTTATGTGCCTCATAATTTAGTAAAATATATTTATGTCAAGCCAATGCAGATAGTAGGAGGGGAAATAAGATTAATAAAAAGTATGAGTATGGTAGGACTATAAAAACTACCATGATAATAAAGGAACAATGATTTGTGAAACTAATAAAAAATATAAATTTGTAGGTAGTCAACATTATTTTGATTAAAGAACAAACAATATATGTCGAAGAGAGGAATAAGGGATTATTTGTCCCAATATTTGGTCAAAATTTACAAATGAAGACTCGCTACTACAGATCACATTAGTACCAAGATATAGCCCATTTCCTTTCCACTACTCAATGCCCAAATTGGATGGACACGTTACAAATGAGATGCCCAAATTGAAGCTCAAGGTAGTCAAATATTGTATAATAAATATTGAATTATATTGGAAACATTCTAATGGTCTATTACTGAATTGTATGCTATAGAGTTAAGTGGACTATATTGTCAAATATTTACACAAAGGGACCTATGGGGGTAATTATTCAATTGGGTAACAACCCATAAGATATTAAAGTTTGGTTACTAATAACCCTCTCTTTTCATTGATGGACACATATTTGTTAGATCTTGCAATGAATGTCGATTTTTGTAGGGAGATAAAGTGTTCTTTCCTTTCGCTTAAACTTATCCAACTTGAAACACCATCCCAACAATGGGGTTTTATTATATAGGTGATATTCATCCCCTTAGTGATAAACATAAGTGGATCCTAACAACCACAATCTATTTTGCAAAATGGGTAGAAGTTATCTTCACTAAGCAAGTCACTCACTAGGTGGTCATCAAATTCCTTAAAGAGAAAATTATTTCTAAATTTTATTTCCCATCAAATATCGTCATTGATAATGGTAAATCCTTTATTTATTTAAAGGTGGTATCCATCTACCATAAGTATAACATTATCCTAATATATTCCTCCAAGTAATACCCTCAAGTTAATGGCCAAGTTGAATCCTTAAACAAAATCCTAATGTTAGTTATCAAAAATATGTTCTTGGATAATAAGAAAGCATGGGACAAACATCTTAGGTATGCATTAAAAGTAAAAATTTTCAATTGGTATATGATCTAGAGGTGGTCTTCCCCATACAGCTAGAGCTACTAGTCATGATAAATGCTACAGGTCATAGTGGCAGAGCTAGATAGAATAAAAAGAAGGATAATCAATATAGAAGTTCAAGAGAAAATGAACTAGGTATATGAAATATTTAAGGAATATCATTAGAGGATGAAGAGGATATTTGAAAAAAAGGCCATGCCCAAATATTTTTACATTGGTGACCTAGTTCTAGTATGCGATAATGGCTTCCCATACTCGATTCTTGGGTATTCACACATGAATTATTTCATCTTCTAACCCAACTTCAACCTATAAATTCAAGCCTCACTTAATGCATTTCATATATCTTCTTGGTGTTATGGTTGTGTTCTTTATATTCTACCAAAGGGTGAGAAATCCATTTCTTCCACTCACACCTCTTGAGTTTCCTTACACTTATGTTGTTCACATCTCCCTCGAAAGTGTTACTCCATAAGGGGAAGTGCTTCTAGATTGCTACCACATTGGAGAAATCATAAAACCCTCCCACAGATTAGGATTGGAGTCCATATCTCCAACATTATCCTTAGGTGAAACATTTTATGTTTTATTGCCTTTCCATTGGATTAATTTACACTTTCTATCCTTTTTCCCCCAAAATGTTGTCTTTTATCATTTAAATTCATTGTTTGAATGATTTTCTAGTTAATATACATGTATATGCTTAATATTTAACTATATTATTGTTGTTTCCACTCACATTTGTCTGTTATTAGATATATAGTTGATTGAGATAGGTTTTGGGTACTTATACACCAAAACCTCGTGCATACCTAGCCATGCTTAGAACCTAATGTAGTCATCATTGTGATACCAATGAAACCTCTTTGTCCAAATAAAATCACTTTTTTTTTGGATAACTTTACCAAGTTATCAAGCCCCTATGATATAATTTTTACCTACTAAGTAGTTTATGAGGTATGTTATCCCCTAGTATAGTGATAACTAAAGAGATTATGTCTCGAGGCCCACAAGTCCTAGACATGTAGTACCGAGAGGTAGATCAACTTGAGCATGGCTCTGGAGGGCCCATCCTTTTCTTCTTCAGCGCCTCCAATTTTTCAGTAGCAATAACATCCATCACATTGGCCTAGTCTTGCAGCAGAACTAGGTCTTGCTCCATGAGGTAATGAGTCTAGGCATCACGGTATGTGTCACTCTGATTCTCAAAATTTTTGAATATGTGCATTTAATTATTTTTGCTTCTAACGTGTGCTTTGACCTTATGCCTTTACACTTGACCACACCTCGGGGGAATGATAAGATGCCCTAGTAAGTTGGTTCCCATAGAGTTTGAGTTGCCACTGGGGGGATTCATGAAAGGTCATCGTCCATTCCCACCATACTTACCACTTTTCATCTTTTTCTCTCTCATCCACCCCATTACACTGGTCTGGGAATTGGGTTGGCCAAATATCTAAGGGTTGTACCTTACCTTGTGGGACGAAGGGGCTAAAGGCCCAGAGGGTAAAAGTAGATGGAAAAAGACAAAAACCAAAATAATGAAACCTTGAGATGCTTCACTCAAGGATCCCCAATAAAGCAATAAAAATCTTCTTAGCAAGAAACAGAGGGACCCATAAAAATTAATAAATCAAGAACTAGTTGGAGGATAGGGGGTCTCATCATGAGCCATCCTATTAGGTCTATGGGAATGTAGCAGTATGACACTACTGACAGCTTGTCACCATGCCAAGGTAGTGGCTCTTGGTGGCATAGCCAAGCGACAGGCGGTCTCATCACGATCCATCCTTCTCATTTCTGTGAAATGCTTGTGGGTAACATTGCCACCACTGGTCACCACGCCAAGGAAGTGTCCCCTAACTAGCCTCTTGAAAGAAAAATAAATAATAATAAAAGATAAAAGGCATGAATGGGATTGGAAACATTTTCATCCATGACAAGGTGAAACTCACCCTCTTTAGAGGAACCCACATGTAAGCCATACATTTCCCTTCTATCACTGCACCCATTGCCTAGACATCCCTTACCACTTCATCCACTCACATGGCCTAGATTTGAATTCACCTGGGAACATCCCACATCCAATGAGAATTATCCCAATAGGATGTCTTGGCATCCCCTTCAAACTTGGCTTGTAGAATATCATAACATCTTTGAGCACTTGTCCAGGTAAAAGGGGTTTCATGCACATGTTTAAATAACCTAATGACTAGATGTGATTGACATTATTATGATCCCTGTGAATTATGAGCCCATGGAGGGTGTATTTGTTGATGTTGCAGGGCCACACCCAATGGAAAAGTATATATGGGGAGATGATTAGATCGAATATTCATAGGGATAAAATTCCACATGATGGATGTTGAGACTCTAGTCAGGGGCAAAAACAGAGCAAGAGATTGCACCAGAGAGATAGGATGATGTTTCACTAGGAGAAACTTGGTAAGCCTAGACCTAGGGGAGTTGTACCCTTTCCACCATGATGTAGGCCTTGGAAGTCCCATAACGTCACCCAGGTCACCCATGACATCACCCAACATTTTGGATGTTTTGGAGGTAGTTGTGTTCCAAGTGGCATGTGTGGCAGGTTCATGAGGTCCAAGGAGACGTTATTCTCCAGGAGGCCAACGTTGCCCAAAAAGGGCCTAACGTCACCCTAAAATGGAATGATGTCACCTTTACATCTTATTTTAGGGTTTAATTATGACATTTAATGTAAAAATTTTTGTTGTTCATATAAGATATGATCGATGTATTATTACAATGATGAGTGTTTCGCATATAGGGAACATAAGGTGACCATCCATGAAAGGATGTGTCCCTTGAATAATCAATAACTATTTGTTATTATTATTTACTTATTATATACTATAGTTAATAATCAATTAATAATTATATTATTAATTGTTATCTTTAGAGAATGTCTTCCCGATGTTGTCCAAAAATCAACAAAAACTAGATATTACATGTAATAGGCCATGTCAGCCTTTTTGACCTAATTCTAGTCTTTGTAATTTTATAAATAAGGGGAAAATCACTCTTATTATTCATCATCTTTCACTCACACTTGTGAGGACTAAAATTTGTACCCTCCTTAGGGTTTATTGGCTGAAATGTTAGGCGCACTTCTTGGAGAGGCTTAATTTGGTGTTTCTTGGCATTTTTCTTGGTAGAAAATCTTCAACTAGGCTTATTGCTAGATTATTCTTGGTGGATGTAAGTGAATTTCTGAAATCCTTCTTTTATTTGAATGGTTATGGTACATTTACTTTGTATTTATTCCAATATTATGAAATTTCTAGTTTAAAACCCTAGGAGAACAAGCACATGTTACTGTCCTTGTCTTAACAATTTTTCACCTACTAGATTGTGCTAGAAACCCTAGCTTTGAACCATTGTACTAGAGACCTGCCATTGTAGCACTCTAGTGTCATTTGTTTCATCAAGCCATTGATTGTTTCAATCTTGAGCTAAAGAAGGAGGAAAACTGCTAGGGCCTAGGGTTACCTCCTTCCTAGTAGTCGTTTTCCTTCTAAGGCTTGTTGATTGAGGCCTTGGGTTACCAACACCTCAATCACCATCCTTCTTGGTCCTTAGATCTTATATTATCATTTGTTTCCTTCAATTTTTGCTGCTGCAAGTGACTCAATTAACCCTAAAGGGCACTGATTTAGACCTTAAGATTGTTTGATTGATGAAATCAACCTTCAAATATTTTACTTCAAGCAACCTACTAACACTTTATAACCCTAGAATAGCCTAACCTACTGACTATATTGTTGAGGTTACTAAAGTAAGCTACAACCATTAAATGTAGCATTAAAATATTATAAAAGCAATTGAAAAGGATTATTTATACATTGTCTTGTTTGCTTCTATCAAATGTTAGTATTATGATTTCAATGGTTAATGACTCTTAGTCATTTTGAAGCTATTTCAAGGAATTTAAAGTGAAATATTTCCCTATAAATATTGTTGTTATAATTTTCTGTTTACTTCATCATATTCAACAAATTTCTTTTATCGAGAAATTCTATGGTTTTATGAAGTGATAACCAGCAAGTGTACTTGCAAATATATATAGTTTCTTGTTTCTTTGTTTCGGGTGGGTACACTTTGATACATTATCATTACATTGGTTATAAAATTGGGACTTTCTAATCGGTGGTGGATTGTGAGAGGGGATCTTTACCTAGCCACTTTACTTTTCCTTCTCAAACCCCCAGCTCACTGGGGACGTCTCCCTTAGGCATACCACCCTAAATAGAAAAAGACATCCTATTGAGGTGGCAGTGATAGGATAGTCTCTCATTACGCCAATTTGCTCTCCTTCAACATTTTCTACTATCAAACTACAAATTGTGCGATAACATTTTGGCACCGTTGTTGGGGAACACTGAGTCAATATTCCTCAAATGACAATTTTTTGGCAAGCCTTTGTCCAGAGAAATTTTCTTACAAGATTACCTGGTGACCCCACTGAGGGTGATTCCCTCATCCCTTTGATAGTTTCAAGAAAATTATATGGTGACTCCACTAACCTTTTCCTAGGTTCCAACTTACTCAAATTTCTATGATATTTCCAAGTTATGGGATCATGGCATCCTGGGAACAAGTGTATCCAACTATTTATTTCAAAAGTCTTCAAGGATACCTGACTTGTTTTGATACACTATGGTCAAGAAACCCTCCAAGATTTGAAGGGGGCCTCCCAATTCCTCACATTGTAGAATTTTTGAAGTATATAAGCAAGATAGAATTGGGAGGGGAGGTGTAATGTTCCCAAGCCAAGATGCAAGGAACATCACGGTTTTGGGTGTCTTTTAAAACTTTTTCTGGTTGTTGCATTTTGCCAAACACTTTTCTTACAGTGATCCTTTAAGTTACGCTTAGGTTTTTACTGATGGTTTATATGTGTGTTTACAGCAATAAACAAGAAGATACCATCATGGAACATACCTCAACCATATGCAAGATCAACAATATGATAGACGAGCCAAAACATCTCAGATCTGATTTTATTCATGAATAAAAGAACCTACTACAATGGAGATGTCGATCTGGAATGCACTTCAGATGGCTAGAAGATAGGAGCTGCTACAAAATGCTCCAATAGAAGACTACAAGCCTCCAAAGTCCGAATATCCAATGAAGATCGATGCAAGAGTAGATTTGGGTCGTATGAGTGCCAAACCCCCATGCTGGAAGATGCCACGCTCTAATAGAAGAATGAAACCCTCAATAATTTGACCCTCCTATCAAAGACCTCCAAATGCTACGCTGAAGATGTCGAATTGTAGATCGGGATGAGTATAATCCCCTTTTGAAATCTCATATCGAAATACCAAGGGAAACTCCTCCAAATGCTAAATCCTCCAATTGAACTGCGCCCTCCTGAAACTGCCAAACCCTGTAATTTCGGCCCTAATGAAGGAGGCCTCCAAATTTCCTTAAACTTGATAGAAAGATAGATCAGGACACTGCAATTCACTAGGTGAAGTCTCAGGGTCAGATCTGAAGTATAACCCCCCCAAACAGAGTAGATCTGAATCTCAAAATTGCCTTCCTTCTCTCCAATTCGTCCCATGCATCTAATATATCAAATGGCACCTGAAACTCCTCCTGAATGGACTAGATCAGATTTCCAATACCCTGCAATGAAAACCCAGGTGATAGAATCTCCAAAATCCATGCCAATCACCTGCAATGAACCTCTCTCAAAGAATGGTGCGCCCCCCTTGCTGGAAATCCCCAATGGTGTGCTCTCCTTCTCTTCCTATGCATGTGGCTGGTGTTGAACCCTCCTGCACTGATGTAGATATGAACTAGAATGGTGTGGGAGCGTATTGAATCTTCAAGACCAAGCTTGGGACAAGCTAGGTGGAATCTTTCACCATTGAATCGTCCTCTAGGGTTTGTTAAGTCAAAACCCCCAATGTTGGGCTCACTAGCTAAAAGCCAAATATCAAAATATGATCATACATGAATGAATCAATAGAGGCCCTTGCCTTTCCTTTATAGTTCCTGCTCACCTTCTCCCTCCAAAGTGAATTTCATTTTATTAATATTTAATTAATTAATTAACCTTTTTACCTCTGAAAAGGGCCTTATCTCTCCTTGTGGATTCCTTGGCCACTGAAATTCACTCCTAGCCATCCCATCCTATAGTGTTGCTCCTCCTAATTCCAATGAGCTATTACACTGAGATGTTCCTCCAAGTAAGGTGCCCAAAATGACCTCTTCAATGAATTTAATTGACTTTAGCTCAAAATACTCAAAATCATGGAAATCATCGAAATCCAACAAAATGAAAGACAACCTGTGTGGAATGGATCATAATGATGAAATGGGGTGGACGATGCAAGATAGAACCAAAAATTCCTCTCAATAACCCCTGTACTCGCTATAACACCCATCTGGCTACTCTGGACGTCATAAACCTCTGCAATGTAATGATGTCCCAAAGTGGGGATTTTACAGTCCTCCCTGCTAGAAAATTGCTTGTACTCAAGGAATAACCAAATCCCCTCAAGTGTAATACCAGGATCCCATGTCCACCTGTGGGATACATAGTAGAACCCATCAAAAGATGAACAATCACACATGTTTCCCCCTAGGTCTCATATCAAGTCATGAACTTCTAGCCCCTGGGTCACATAATCCTAAAATACACCAACTTTGTGAGTCTATTGTACATGACACATGGCCTCATCCTGAAATGAGTCCATCTTCCAAGCTACTATCAATATCAACATGGCCTCTATCAGCTACACATGTTGATGCCAAAATGAGGTACTACAAGATCTCCATGAGACATCCTCAAGAGATGTGCTTTCCCCAACACTAAAGCTCAATGGAAAGTCAAAACAAATTTCCCCTGCAAAGGTCCAGTCACCCCTATCAGTCAGTGAAATGCTCAATCCTGCAATCCCTAGGTCCCATGCTAACCTCTGTCGAAGATCACCATGTTTGCCTTGCACTACTCTGATTATGATTGTCTGCCCCCTGCATACATACTAGATCCTCCTCTCCTGGATCCTCATGATGAAATGCCTATGACCATTGGACCTGTTGTCCATGAACTATATATGTAAGAACATCTCTGTAGAAGAGGTACCTATCCACCCATATCCATGTCCGATCATGATGATCAAGAGTGAAAATATGCCTCACTCTATCGAACAAATACTTGCAAGTCCACTCCAAGCCAACCCAAGATGAAACATGTGGCTATCTAGCGCACCCTAGGTCATCATGAAGTAAAACCTCCTGCCAAAAAAATGAACTCTCGGATCCCATGGAAAACCTGGAAATTTATCACTTCCAGTCTCTGCTAGCTGCTCCTATGCCAAACTGATCATTGTCGGAAGCCCTCTTTGCTCATCTGCTATCACTTGGCCTATGGTACTCACCATAACGCACCAAATCTTAGCTAGCTTCTCATGACGATCCACCTCTAACCTATTTTATGTTGTAAAAGTACTCCTATCATGTGGTCTCAGCCTAATCACTCTCCACGCCCTCTTCCACTGTCTATCTCTCCTCATGTTGTTGTCCATGATAAAAGTATCAGAAAAGAGTAACAGAGAGATCTATAGCTGACCATAGGACTAAGAAATACCACTGACCTCAGTCAATCCCAACGATTTGACCAAAAGTACATCTACTAGTACCCATGATAATTGCTCGCCGATAGTCATCAGTAAACCCCAATCATCAGGTACAATCAGAAGCACCTCCTCCAACTGTTGGTAAACCAATATCCATCTCTCATCTCCCATGCAACTGTTGATATGGTGAAGGGCATCTCTCATAACTATGTTTTGTTGCATCATAGATCCTAGGCGTACTATTGTATCAACCCCTATGTGGAGGTCAACCTCTCTTGGAACACAAATGGAAGAGTCCTCCATCAACTGGTGCTCCTCTGTTAGATCACCAACATCCTCTAGCAACATGACTGGGTGATACGTCTGAGTGTCCACTAAGATAGCTGACGTGCATGTCTGGAAAATCTCCTCAAGAGGCTCATTTGTCCTAGACTCTTATTCTTGAAGGGTTTTCTATGTGTCTATCAAGAATCCTTGAGTGCTCTCCAACTCCTGAGTAAGTTTTTCCACCTCCAACTCCTGCTCCCTCAAGGCCGTGTGATACAACTTGCCAATCCCCAGTAGGTAGTCCCTGTCTGTCAACAACTGCTAGCAATCAGTCCTCATCATAGATACTCTGTCCCTGAGAGTGTGAAAAACATCCATGGAAAATCCTCCATCTAAGCTACTATGTGCCACATATGATCTCTAGTAGTAATCTGCCATCATGTCATCACTATGCCTGGTGGCTTCCATGATCATATCCTCACTGACTCTCAATTGTCCTGCTAGGTGATGTGACTCATGATCATAGTCATGCTTCGGTACCACCTCATACCTCCCACTACTAATGCCATCCCTAAAATACTCAAAAACACTCTCTGCAGAAGATAAAGTGTTGAGTTACCCACTGTCTATTGTGCTACTGGGACATCCTAGATGTGATTGTGTATCATCCTCAACTACTAGCTCCCTCTGCATCACACTGTATCCTGTATGAGCAATTGTATCCTCCTGTGCACTCACTCTGCTACTATCATCTGTGCTTGGATCCAATATAGATTTGTCCATACACATGCTATGGTCATCCTGACCAATATAGAGTGCATCCTCATCAATTCAGGCCGATCCTAGAAGTAACTGCTCCATCAACCTGTCAGTCTCCCTAATATTCTCATTTAATGGAATATCCAAAAGTTGTGAATCAATCTCCTCATGTTGATCTGTAAGTGTAGGATCAACTATCCATATGTCATGTACCTCCTCCTGGCTCTGTGGATCTACATGTCCATGGTGTGCATCCCTCACACAAGGATCCTCCAGCATGTCGGACATACTACCGGTATCCTCATGTGATGTATCTATCATGGATGTCTGAAAAGATGACAGATGTGTCACAACCACCATAGGATGTTGGTCATCTGTAGGTGCTAACACGTGTGAGTCCTCACTAGTGTCACCACTCTGTTGGGGTGTAAGGTCATCAACACCATGTGATATATTTTTTGAAGTAATGGTGCTATCATCCTATCCAACCCACTGTCTATCCACTATACAAGGGTCAGTATCCTCCTCAAGCATGCTAAAATCATCATCCTCTGTGCAAGAGTCACTCTCATCATCAGACTGCTCTAGATAAGCATCAATCAATCCATCCTCACATGCCTCATAATCACTGTCATAGTGCACCTCAATAATATTCTTCTTACCCTTACCCCTACACCTATGATCTGGTTCCCAAGGCACCTTGCAACTGTAGAAAAGTTGTGTGCTCCTAATGGGTGTGAGGTTTCTAATGGGTGTGGGGTTCCTTCGAAAGACTGCTATGATTCCCTCCCTTTCCTTGAGCCAACATGAAATCTTATTTTTGCTCCAACTAGGATTTGTATAGGATAGGAACCATTGGAGTGTTATTAGACCTTTGAAATTATTGATGGTTTCATATTCCCTCTCACACTCCTCAATCCTATTAAAAATATCCATCTTTATTGTAACTTTGCTAATCCCCACTGGTTGGAAAGAATCTAAGCTCTCATACCACTGTAATGTTCCCAAGCCAAGATGCAAGGAACATCATGGTTTTGGGTGTCTTTTAAAACTTTTTCCGGTTGTGGCATTTCGTCAAACACATTGCTTACAGTGATCCTTTAGGTTACTCTTATGGTTTTACTGATGTTTTATATGTTTGTTTTCAGTAATAAACAAGAAGATAAAGTCACGGAACATACCTCAACAATATGCAAGATCAACAATATGATAGACAAGTCAAAACATCTCAGATTTGATTTTATTCATGAATAAAGAACCTGCTACAATGAAGATGTCGATCTAGAATGCACATCAAATGGATAGAATATAGGAGCTGCTACAAAATACTCCAATAGAAGACTACAAGCCTCCAAAGGCCGAATATCTAATGAATATTAATGCAAGAGTAGATATGGGTCATATGAGTGCCAAACCTCCAAGCTGGAAGATGCCACGCTCTAGTAGAAGACTGAAACCCTAAATAATTCATCCCTACTATCAAAGACCTCCAAATGCTACATTGAAGATGTCAAACTATATATCAGGATCAGTAGAATCCCATCCTGAAATATCAAACCGAAATACCAAGAGAAACTCCTCCAAATGCTAAATCCTCCAATTGAGTTGTGCCCTCCTGAAACTGCCAAACCCTATAATTTCGGCCCTGATGAAGGAGGCCTCCAAATGCCCTGAAACTTGCTATAAAGATAGATCGGGACATTGCAAGTCACTAGGTGAAATCTCAGGGTTAGATCTGAAGTATAACCCCCCCCCAAAAAATGGAGTAGATCTGAATCTCAAAATTGCCTTCCTTCTCTCCAATTCATCCCATGCATCTAATATATCAAATGGCACCTGAAACTCCTCCTGAATGGACTAGATCTAATGTCCAAGACCCTGCAATGAAAACCCAGGTGATAGAATCTCCAAAAGCCCTGCCTATCACCTGTAATGAACCTCTCTCAAAGAATGGTGCGCCCCCCTTGCTGGAAACCCCCAATGGTGCTCCCTCCTTCTCTTCATGTGCTTGTGGCTGGTGTAGAACCCTCTTGCATTGGTGTAGATCCAAACTAGAATTTTGTGGGATTGTATTGCATCTCCGATACCAAGCTTGGGACAAGCTAGGTGGAATCTTTCACCACTGAATCGTCCTCTAGGGTTTGTTAAGTCAAAATCCTCAAAACCCCCAATGTTGGGCTCACTATCTAAAATCCATATATCAAAATATGATCATACATGAATGAATCAATAGAGGCCCTTGCCTTCCTTTATACTTCCTTCTCACCCTCTCCCTCCAAAGTGACTTTCATTTTATTAATATTTAATTAATTAATTAAATCACTTTAATTAATTAATTAACCGTTTTACCTCTGAAAAGTGCCTTATCTCTCCTTGTGGCTTCCTTGGCCACTGAAATTCACTCCTAGTCATCCCATCCTGTAGTATTTCTCCTCCCAATTCCAATGAGCTATTACATTGAGAGGTTCCTCCAAGTAATGTGCCCAAAATGACCTCTTTAGTGAATTTAATTGACTTTTAGCTCAAAATACTCAAAATCATGGAAATCATCGGAATGCAATGAAACCAAAGCCAACCTATGTGGAATGGATCATAATGATGAAATGGGGTGGACGATGGAAGATGAATCCCAAAATGCCTCTCAATAACCCATGTTGTCGCTATAACACCCATCTGGCTACTTTGGACATTGTAAACCTCTGCAATGTAATGATGTCCCAAAGTGGGGACATTACAGCAGGATGTTCTAGTAAAATTATTCATACTCTCTCTACCGTGATTTTTGGAAGATTGCTTTAAAATTTGTTGCGAAGATAGGGGTATATCATCTCTCGTACACCTCATCAGTAGGTTTATTGACTTTGTCAAACCACATTGCCAAACATATGAAGATGCCCTTCAAAATCTCACAATAGACTTAGAGGATGAAGGATTCACCACAAAGATTGTAGAATATCACAAGGATGTATATCATGCTCAATACCAAGAACCTTCTGATATGGAAGAAGAGATTTATGAAGAAACTTTTCAACCCCTTGAAGAGGAGCAAGTTTTCTCCCATGATTCAATAGAATGTAGTGAAGATATAACTAGAGAAGTAAATTATGAGGATGAATCACTGGTAATCACTCCTCCATCTGACAAAGCTCTCCGAGATCCTATCTCTCCTGCACAAGATGAAGAGAATGAGGTGATTTATTTTCCTTTCCAATTTTTTGATGATACCTTATTCTATGATCCAAACAATGAAGAAGAAATGGAACCCTTGGATAAGCCAGAAGATGTAGAGGCAAGTCTTCCATTTGATGAAGATATCCAAATACTCGAAGCTCCTGCACAAGAAGAAGTAAGCAAGGTGAGTTACTTCCCTTTCCAAATTTTTAATGATTCTCTATCTTATGATGTGGAAAGTGAAGAAGTGTTGGATGTTCTAACCCCTCATGTTATGATGAATATGATGACTTTGTTGATAATATTGATGAATTCATACATGTCGGGAAGCGTAAATGGGATGTGATTGGATATGACAGGGATCCCATTTACGACATCAAGGGTCATTTCCAAAAGTTTTCTTTACCTTTATCACATGAAGTTACAAATAAACTTGACATTTGGCAACAAGAACATGACATGATTGTTGATTTTATTCAAAAATCAAAGGATGACTTGATACTATGCTCTCCTAATAATTTTTGGTCATATCTTAAGGACTTTGATGATTGTTCCTACAAACACTTAGATTTATTCTATTAAGAAATTTATCAACCATCCTTGTGCTCATATCTTGATAAAAGTGAGGAAGTTACTTGCCTAAAGCAGGATACTTGTGATAAGATTTTCCACCTCCCTTTGATTACTTTACCTTGCTATGTCACTAAAGGTATGGTTTGGAAACATGTCCCTTATCCCAAGTATTCTATAGGGAAAAAACTCCTTTTGGATATTAGGGAAGGGTTCAGTACCTCAAGAATAAGCTTATTATCACAGTTGTCCATCTTCCCCTTAAATTGTCGGTCATCCTTTCGATTGTTGCTAATCCCTTCCCAAGCCTCAAGTTGTGAAGACGTTCGAGGTATCCAGCATTCAAACCCCTTGTTTTGGACTTTTGAACCCTTGAATTTTCACGATCCTTTTCTGAGATGGATTGAGCACTTTCCTGAGAGTATGACTTGGCACCACTTTTTCCCTCCCACCATCCTCCATGAGCTAGACCTTACAATTTCCAATGATACAATACATTTTCTAACTCGTGTTATTTTCATGCTTAACTTATCACTGCTTTGGTTTATGATGAAGCACAGAGGCAAGTATGGGAAAACATTGCTAGGATGGTTTTACTAGTTATTTAACTACACCTAGCATTCAACCAATAGGTAAGTAGAGGTAAGTAGGTAGGAATTTCCATTCATTTTATATACCATATGCATTTCATGCTAGAGTAGTTGTATTTCCATTTGTATATATGCTTGATTTCATTTTTTGTACTATATATATATATATATATATGAGTTGGGGGTGATATCACCACCCCAAATGATTGCTAATAATATTATGGTGATATCAAGCAGGTCACAGGTTAATCCATAGATGTTGAGGTTCTCATGTGCTCTACAGTGAGCACATGTCCCCGAGTTGGAGCCAGATGTTATCCCCTAGTCTAAAGATTGTTCATTAATTGGGTTGGTTGTCATTGATGTCAACCCATGAAAAAAGTCTGATAGCGAATTCCAGTAGCACAAAGGTTTGGGTAATGGACCCAAGTTTGTTTGATGGATAATGGTATAATTTTTGATATATTTGTAGATAAGACTATTCTAGATGGATAGTACATGTCATGCCATTTCTGGTGATATGTGGAAACTCACATAACTCCTCATGGTTAGAGAGTTATGGCCATGTGAAGTTGGAGAACCCTCATGAGTCATCTAGAAGCCCCAAAAGGTCAAAGTAGTCAAAGTGTTTGCAAAAGAAATTATTTAAATAATAAAGTTAATGGAGAACTCCCTAAAATAAGGAAAGTGGGATGCTACATGAAA
>JASDQU010172871.1:0-20924 GCA_032191745.1 Picea mariana
AACTTTTCTCAGATCAGAAAACTAACACCACCACTGTATTAGTGGCGTCGTTTTACCTAAAAATGATTGTCTCCACGCCTCGATCTGACTCTGACACTTTAATTCCCAAGAGACACCTCTGCCTCGGTTACCGTTCTACTTCTCCTACAATAAATGATGGACTGTCTCGAACTACGTGCCAATTCAATCTCAAAAACTATGCAAAAATCCGTACCCTGTGGATGCGCTTGGTCTCTCATGTCTCTGTCTGCTAAAGCCATTCTGAGTGTCCTGAGTTGCTTCTGCACATTCTGAGTTGTTCTTAGCCTTCTTTGGATCCTTTTTGGATCACTTCTTCCCACTAAGATATTTTTGGACCACCAAAAGCTTTCATTAATCAATAGGTAAGTAAGGGAAGAGTCCCCTCACCTTTTCCTTCTCAATCCACTTTGTATTACTTGGATGTGTGCCCTTTAATCCTACACGAAGATATCAACATCACCCTTGCATGAAGTCCTCATCCTTCTGTCTAGGATGATATCTTCCTATAACTTGAATCCAAGTACTTAGGCGACAACTCATCAGCTGAAGGCATTGAAACTTCCTCTTCCTGATCCATGATCATGGGAGGCTCAAAAAGTTTCAAGTTCTCTACATTCACAACTGGGTAGATCTGCATATAAGGTGGAAGATCCAGATGGAAAGACTTAGTGCCTCTTTTCTCCAAGATAGTGAAGGGTCCATATTGGATGGGCTTGATTTTATTTCCTTCACCCTTCAATCATTCCTTATTGATATGAATCCATACCCCGTCTCCAACCTAGAATTGATGATCAACCTTGTGTTTTTCATGTCGAGTTTTATACTGTGCTTGACTCTTCTCCAATTGTTCCCTGACTACCTGATGTATCTGTTGGATCCTCTGAATGAAATTGTGGTCTTTGTCCTCTGTTTTTTCTTCATTCACATTAGCATATATCTCATACATAAAGTCCAAAGGAACCTTTGGTAGGTACCCGAAACACT
Source organism: Picea mariana (assembly GCA_032191745.1). Classification (NCBI taxonomy): domain Eukaryota; kingdom Viridiplantae; phylum Streptophyta; class Pinopsida; order Pinales; family Pinaceae; genus Picea; species Picea mariana. Next base: position 1,006 of record JASDQU010172871.1, read on the forward strand.
TCTCAAAAGGTGAACTCTGAGTGGACAAATGTAAAGCTCGGTTATAAGCATGTTGTACATAGGGTATTTGTTCATCCCATAACTTAGGATGCTTGTTGTAGTAGCCTCGAAGAAAAAGTACCATTGTTCTGTTTACCACCTCTGTTCGTCCATCGATCTGTGGATGAAAATAAATTCTCCTCTTCAATTTGGTGTCCATTATTCTCCACAAGATAGTCCAAAAATCCCCAAGGAATCGAGTATCTCAATTCGAGACAATGGACGGGGGTAACCCAAAGTGAACCCAAACATACTAAAAGAAGAGATTAGTAGTCTTCTCAGCAGTGATCTTCTTTTTACATGTCATCAAGATACACATATTGTTGAAGCTATCCACTACGACATAGAAATAATCATGACCCCGTTTGGTCATTGGTAAACCCTCTACAAATTCCATGGAAATGCTTTCCCTTGGATGGGATGAAATAGGAAGTGGTGAGTATAGCCCCAATTTTCTATTAGTGGGATTACAAGTAGAACACATCACACACCCCTTTACATATTTAGTTACAGTTTCTTTCATTTGAGGCCAGTAACAAAACCTTTGCAAATGAGCCATAGTTTTTCCTACCCCAAAATTCCCAGACATGAGATAAGTGTAAGCTTCTCGTATCACATGGACTTGTTCACTTGTAGGAATGCATAGCTTCCCAAGATGATAGAGTAATTTTTACTACAGACAATATTCCATATGTAGGTACAACATAGGGACTTAAACTGTCTCCGATCAGTCCTCTATCAAGCAACTCTTGCACCTTATTATTCACTTCCTGAGTCTCTACTAGACTCGTCTGATAAGGAGATTTATTTGGTATACTTGATCCTGGTATCAAATCAATTTGATGTGATATACTCATCAAGGGAGATAAAACTAATGGTAAATCATCTCCAACAATATCTTGAATTTCATTCAACAAAGGTTGAATTTTTTATGGCACAAAGCTCATTTTTCCACTCTCTGGATCTTGTCTTGGCATTCAGGCCAAATAGAATATGCTTTCTCATAAATTCTTTAGTTGAACACATTATTATGCAACTACTGCAACAAAAATGTATGTTGTCATTTCCTTTTCCATCACTACCAATTTATAACTGAGTCTCCACCATTGGTTCCATCCTGTATCATTGTCCATATTTTAAAAATTCATAAGTACTTTTCCTTCCATCATGGAAAAAGTTTTTGTCAAATAGACATGGTATTCAAATTAGTATCTGAAAAATATCCATTTCTACTATATCACTTAATACCTGCTCACTAAAATTTCCAATATGAAAACTTAAAAAACATTGCTCAGTCATAGTCACCTACTGTCCTCTTTTCAACCATGAGACCTGATATGGATTCATATGTGTAATGATTTTTAATTTTTACTTCTCCATTACCTCTATGGATACTACATTTTTTGTGCTTCCTCGATCTATGACCAAATGACAACACTTCTCTCTGATTTTTTCACTTAGTTTTAAAAAATTCTTTCTTTATCCATGTTCTTCTGCTTTCTTTGTGTTAGACTTCAGTAACACTCTTCTAAACAAGAAGTTTTCTCTTTGCTTATGCTGAAGTACTTCCACATTGTTTCCAGCAACCATTTCCTTATTTTCCTGGGTAACTTGTGTTTTGGCCTCATTTATTCTCCCTATATTCTTCTTCTCTGGAAATTATCATGCCTTGTGACCCTCTACTATGCATAAATATCATGTGATCACATACTTACCTATGTCAAATCCTCTTCCTCTTCCAATGACACTTCTTCCTCTTATATTCTGGATATTGATCACGTCATCTTCCTTTTAACTACTTATAACAACACTTTCTCTGCCACTACCTCTGGATCATTTTCCCTTGAACTTCTACCAAAACCTTTAATCGATCTTTTCTTTCACCTTAAAAAAAAATTGATAGGATTCATCCACATTATGAAAGTAATGTGTACTCATCTCATATTGAATATGATATTTCAACCCATTAACATATCTTTCCACTCTTTGGTATTTTGGTTCCTTTATACCTAATTTGAGCGATAGTTTGAACAATTTCTCACTATATTCATGAAAACATGTCTCTTTATATCTTGAATTTTTCACCTGCTTGAACAAATTATGTTGGTAATCAATAGGTAGGAATTTCTCCTTGATTTTTCTCACCATTCCTTTGGGTTCTGATATTCTCCTGTTGGTTATGTACCCTATCCTTTTGTAGCATATCCCACCAGAGTGTAGCATAACCCTTTAGCTTAGTCATGGAATATAAAACCTAATTAAGATCCTGAACATTTTCATGCTCAAAATATATTTTAATCTCTCTTGTCTATTCAATAAGAGTCTCGACTTTCAAACTACCATCGTAGCATGAAACTTTCACCCTTGAACTACCTTTGTCTTTCATAAAATATATTAAATATATTTCTAGGTCCACTTCCTCAACATTTCGTTCTTCTTTAGGCTCATCCTTAGACTCTGAATCTATTTTGTCATCTCCAAGCTTTTTTTTTCTAGTTCATCAATCCATTTTCGCAATTCTTATAATTCTTTGTTTCTTTCACCTCCTCATGGTGTTCTTTATATTTGTGGTGGAATCCTTACAAGTTGTCTTATAGCCGACACTCAAACTAACATTCTTAAAACTTACTTTCATGTATTATTTCCCACAACTTAGAAGCTAAATTAGCTTTGATACCACTTGATGTACTCATACTCGATAGTATACTCAACCAAATATAAAAATAGATTTGTTTCCACATAGTGCATACATAACAACTAATAGTGTTAATAGAAATTTAGCAATTTAAAGAATGTCGAGAGAAATTACAATCATAAGAAAATAGAAACAAGAGACAACACTATTAAATACGTACTCGAGATAATTTACTAACAAATTTACTAACAAGACATAAAGATAATTTACTAACAAATTTACTAAAAAGACATAAAATTGTCTATCAAAGTATCATTACATTTTCAGTCAATTTGGAACAATTTTCATTGAGACTCATTGACTAGAGGTGTGTTCGTTGTTTTGCATTGTTCCTTCGTCTACTCTATTTTTTTTTTGCAGACATCCCTCTTTTGTTTCTCTTCTTCTATTTCTCTCCCTTCGTTCTCGTTAACCAAACTGAAACCACCCTTGAACCTAACTGAAAAAGCCTCCCCCTTCTATTTTTCCGTTTCTTTTTTTTTATTTTTGTTTCTTGGCAAATGAGCCATCTCTCTTTCCCAGTCATTTCTTGTTTTCCAACACCAAAATGCAATGGACATTGGGAAGTTACAACTATCCAATTTGTCAGTCGTTTTCCAAATAGGCATTGGAAAATTAGAAATTTGTAGAGATTAGCTTCCTCAATCATTTCAAGTGATTTGTCTTCCGTGAGGTGGTTGGCCCACCAAATTTCACTAATTATTTTCAAGACAGGTGGAGTCATGATACAAAACACTCTAATATAATTTCCACTTGTCTGGAGTTTCAACGCTAATGTCTATTATAGCACGAATGTTGCAGCAATGGGTGTTACAAAAATAAGAGTCTCAACATTGATACAAAGTGTTTTACAGCATGGTTGTTACAGCAATGCTGTTATAACATGAGTGTTGCAGCAACTCGAGTTACCCGTGTTACAATAATGTTAGTTACAACATTAAGGTTACAACAGCATTGGCGTTGCAACAACGGGAGTTACAACAACTGTGTTGCAGCATGGGGAATTGCAACACATATTTTTCCCTACAATTTACAAACTTGAAATTAAAATGCTTTTGGTTGATATGGATTACTTGAGACCATAGATGTTGCTGCATCAATCTTCTTTGTACTTGGACCTACTATTTAAGCTCTAATTGTTTTTACTTTATGTGGGTTCAATCATCGATGTGCTGGCACTAGGCGAGGACACCCAGAGGATCAAGCAGAACGCTACTGCACGAGCACTCGCACGAGCACTCTCTCTCGATGCCTTTGTTTTGATGCTACATGTCTACAATCTATTGAGCGGTTCAGGTCGAAGATTTATCTTCATGCAATTTGTCGTTTTTTAAGAATGCTACAGGCCCACATTTGAACAATGCGTCCCTTTTTTCATATTACAAGCTAGTAACATTTTATACCCCTTTCATCTACCAAGGATTCAACAATGATCCTTACACGATTTGTTGTTAAGCCACAATGTCAAAAGTGATTTTCTTCGTTGGCAAAAATTCACCCAGATTGCTGGAAATTGTCAAGGGATTAGCGATCCCAATCAAGTAGTCAATATTTTAATTAACTCGCACTCAAAAGACCATTGTCAGTACAAACGAAAAACAACCAGTTTGGTTTCAACAAGTGCAACATCGAATTTTGTGGAACAAAAAATGAAGAATAATTCGGGCGACATGTCATATTACACATCGAGAAGCACATTGGATGACACTTGAGAATGGTTGTACAATGTGGAGACTGGATATCCGGCATCCTAGAGCCAGCTTTAATAGACCAAAATAGTTTCTCATGAAAGAAATCAAAAGCAAAGGGATTAAAGATGCCAAAAATAATTGCATGACATCATTAAAAGATAGTAAGCTACTCAAGAAAACCAATACTTAGTAACCAAGATAGGGAGTAGTTTCAGATTTTAATGGGGCGGGGGATTTGTTGTGGGCACAACATTTCCTTATGTGTCAACTTCACTGGAACAAAATGTGCAGCTTTTGTGACCTTGTCCACCACTACCATCATGATGGAATTGTGTTGTTTCACTATTTTGGGCAACTTGGTAATAAAATCTATTAGGAAAATCTCTCATTTCCACTATGTAATGGGAAATGGTTGTAGCCATCTACCTAGATGTTTGTTCTCATCCTTTACCTTTTTAAATTCCATGCATTTGGTGATGTAATCATCCACATCTTTCTTCATGTCCGGACAAAAATACTACTCTTATAGCTACAATAAACATTATTTACTATAGTCAACCATGGTCAACCATAATCAAACATGGCCAATCATAGTAAACAAAACTTAATGCAAATTAACCCTTGATAAATGTCACAATTCAACACGACCATAGGAAATGTAGCAATTATGTTAGAAAAACAGGATCGCAGAGCAATAAAATAAAACAAATGCGGAAATAAAACACAGAAGATACACAATACAATAGAGACAGAGATATACGTGATCACCTAGTGTGGGCTACGTCCTTCAGAGAAATTGTCAGGTCCTTACTTTTTATTATCCAGCAAAATGAAGGGATACAACCTACAACACGCCCATTGTAACTTCCTCTTCTTTTTCTCATAGTCTCCTCCCTTAGAATACAATATTGACTATAACACATAGCCACAATACAATTCTCTCATAAAAGAAGGTTGCATTCTAGAGAAAAAATCCCTAACATAACTTCTATTGTCGAATCTGCGACTTTATAATGAATGATCCATATTCACTACGTAATTACAATATTTTACAAGGCAATATTTTCCAAAATTTCTCTTTGGGGGGGCTACTCCCAAATCCCCCACCAGGGGGGGCTCCATTAATTGTCTTCACCCCCCCTGGACCCCCTTGACGACAGTAATGTGAGGGAAATCCCACCCACACCACCCCCTCGTCAAGAAATGGGATCCAAGCACGGTTGAAACATACTTATGAATCAAGAAGATAATCATGCTCCACAACCAACAAATTCAACATAAGTGAACTAGGATGAACATTGCAATGAGACATAACCATTGAGGAACATTACATCCAACATCTATTAACAAACGTCATAATGTGACATATTCCTTTATTAGTGTTGGAATACAACATAACCACTGAGGAACATAGAAAGTCTACACAAGTCAACTAAGATAAGCATTGCGATAGATATAACCATATTATAAAGCTCTTAGTAATTTTACTATGGTAAACTATGAGTGAATAAGGGTGACTATGGTTAACTATGGTCGACCCTCGTTAACCATTGACTTTGTTTCTTACCCAGTCAATGGTCCAAGTTACATGTAATCGAGTTTAAAATGACCTTTAAACATGATCAACCATAATTTTACTTATCATAGTAATATTAATATGCCCCTATACAATAAAATTGTTATGTAAATATTAGTTTTTATTTAAAAATTTATTAATATGTTTTATGTATAGTCATATAAAATATACCTAATCTCATCCTCGTCACTCACATAGATAAGCTCATCAATTTATCTATCCAGTAAGGCTTCCCAAAACCTTGGACTCAAATCCTCATTGTACCTATTTTTAAAAACAAGGATAAAAACAATCCTTTTAATTATAGGACCAGTATAATTAGCCTCATTTTAGCTAAGCTATAAAGAAGTATTTTGGAAAAGAAGATTGATACATGGATAGAAATCCATGGAAAAAGAGCTAGAGATCAGGCTGGGTTTAGAGGCCACCATTCTATTATGGACCACCTTGTTACATTTATGATCATTATAGAGGAGTTTCATAATGATAAAATTGATCTCCTTTGATGTTTAGTTGATTTTGGAAAATATTTTGACATTGTTCCTAGGATGAACCTTTGGAATAGGTTAGAAGAGCTTAAAGTCCCGTTCGAGTTAAGAGTTGTTGCAGTAAGACTATATGAGAAAATTATTTCCAAGTTTAGGAACACTAAGGGTTGGTCAAAGGATATTAGTTGTAATATATGAGGGAAGGAAGGTTTTCCCCTATACCCTACCCTTTTTGGCATCTATATTGATAAGATAGAAGATTTTTTGGAGGATGCATATTGTGTTGGTCCGACTCTCGCTAGTATTTTCATCATCCTCCTTATTTATGTTGATGAAATTTTTCTTATGTTGAAGAGTACCTATTACCTACACAAGAAACTAATAATCCTCAAGGGACCAATTTTATAGCATGGACATGACTGCAAACACTAACAAAGAAAAGGTTATGATAATTAAATCCAAGAGGATCACCTACGATACATTTTTTTATGAAAAGAATATCTTGGATGAAGTTCCTTCATAGAAATATCTTGGAATTCATATCCACCAGAAGCTCAATTGGAACTATTGCTTTGAAAAAGGGATAAACAAAGGGTGGAAATCTTATTATGGGATGGAAAACAATTCTAAATCAGCATACCTTTGAATTTGGGATTTAAAAAACTCCTCTTTCACACTCTCATCACTCTAATTATCTTATATGGATGTGAAGTTTGGTTTTGCAATATATTTAAAGAATCCTGAAGAAAAATAGAGAAGATCTAAAAGAATTTTATAACTTATAATCTCAAAATGAAGGGAAATACACCCTATCCTATCCTCCTCATAGAAACAATCATCTCCCTAATTTAGCTCATTGTTATTACTAGATACATAACTTACAAGAACAAGATAACAACATGGATGACAAGAGGCTACCCATAATTAATTCAACCTCTAGCTAAAACCACAAGCAACTCAAGTGGGTATGGCATAAAGATGTCAAATCATGGCTAAATTATTCGGGAATGCAAGAAGAAGCCATCATGCATAATACCAATAATATTACAAATATTATCACTTATAAATTTAAGGAGAATATGTGGTGTGATAAATAATTAGTGGATAAAAAGAAATTAAGATACTACAAGGAGGTTCTCAACCCTAATTTAGAAAATAAAAAATACCTCTTAATTTTGAGAAGTGCAAAGAAGAAAATCATCATTGCTAAAATAAGAACAAACTCTCACGAGCTACATAGCGAAACTGAATGTTGGAAAATTCACAAAACACCGTGGGATGAAACAATCTATCATATTTGTGACACTAAGAGGGTAGAATATGAAAAACACTTCCACTTATATTTCCCTTCCTATACCCATATTAGATCCCAATTTAAAAATATTTTCTATGTTATCGCACATATCATAGTTTGAGAAAATCCCAACCCAAACACCAAGTGTATGAAACAACCGAGAACACCTATCACTATCACCTCAATATATGTCCCCCTCATTTTAGTGAAGAATAAATACAACACAAGGGATGCTTCCTAGATGACCCTAGGGGGATTTTTATGGGAGAAGCAAAGAGAGTCAATAGTGCCCCTATAGGTCAAGGTCAAGGATGAAAATGAGGCTTGAGAAAAGGTTTTATGAGTTGATAAATCGTTGTCAAGGTTTGGTACCTGTAAAATAATGTTAGACTTGCCTGGCATAAGACAATATATATAATGATTAAATCCTCAAAACCAATTGGGAATCAACAAGAAACCTTGTTGTCTCAAAATTGCAGTAGTATAGAAATATATATCACTAGTAAATAAGTTGTGAAAGATGAAAATAAAACCATTAAAATCATGTGTATGATGTTGTAAAATAAAGGTAGCAATTAGTAGACAATTCTCCAATATTTAAACCAAGACTTTAATAGCAAAAGAGGGTTGTTATTAAGTGTTATCAACAAAGTTTTATAACAACCTTATGGATGTAGCAAACTTTTGCTACGACAATAAGTTCTAGCCACTGTAATAAACAAGCAATTAACTCAAACAAAATGCTTTAAGCAGTAGATCAATTATGGTAGCTTGCAAGTAAATTTTAGCAGTAGAAAAGTGAGTGAGAGAGTGAAAGAGAGTAAGTTTTTTACAGCCCTAAGGATGTTATAAAACTTTGATGATAAAACTTAATAAAAAACTTGTTTTTCTATCAAAGTCTTGGTTTAAATATTGGAGAATTGTCTACGAATTGCTAGCTTTGTTTTCCAACATCATACACATGATTTTGATGGTTTAATTTGTAGTTGTCATAACTTATTTACTGCTAACATATATTTCTATACTGTTGTAACTTTGGTACAAAAAGGTTTCTTGTTTATTTCCTATTGGTTTTGAGGTTTTAATCATTATATATTATCTTGTTGCGGACAGGTCTAACATTTCTTTGTAGGTACCAAACCTTGAAATCATTTATCAACTCACAAGACATTTTTTCAAGCCTCATTTCCATCCTTGACCTTAACCTATAGGGGAACTCTTGAAGCTCTTTTCTTCTCCCATCCAAATCCCCCTAGGGTAATCTAGGAAGCCTCCCTTGTGTTGGATTTATCCTTCACTAAAATGACGGGGACATCTATTGAGGTGACAATGGTAAGTGTTCCCAGTTGTGTCACACAATGTTTGGGTGGGGATTTTACCAAACTACAATCTTTGTGATAACATTTTTCGCATAATTTTCAGGGAGGAATTTGAATCCTTTCCAACCCATAATGACACTTCACAAGTTATCCAGAATCATTTTCCTAGATTTCCTGGAGACTCTACCTGAGGGAATTTCCCTTCTCCCCTTTGATTAAATTTCTAAAATCATCTGGTGACTCCACAAACTAGAATCCACCTCTTCCTAAAACCATTCCCCAAGGAATATTCAAGCCTTCGAAGGTTTACCAAAGAAGGTGTCCTGATAATTCCTCTTTTGTCAAAACCTTGTTTCAAGGTAACTTTCCCCTTGCTCCAATGACTCATTCTTGGGATATAAGCCTCTACAAGCATATGAATCTGGGTACCATCCCTGGGCATCCCAATACAATTCCCAAAGAATCTCACAAATGGTTACCAAAGTTCATCGGGAACAACATTATCACACCTGAAGAGCACCTTGAAGCTATTGGTGTGGCCATGGAAGACAATGTTGTAGAACATGAAGATGTTTCTATGAAGCTATTAGTTATGTCTCTTGATGAAGATGCTAAAAAGTGGTATAAAGGATTTCCCAACAATCACTTGGAATCTTATGAATCTTTCACTGAGTTTCTCAAGGGAAGATGGACAACAAAGAAGGATAGCAGAATGTTATTGATGCAATTCAATCAAATCAAAAGGAAAGAAATGAAATGGTGAAGGAGTTTGATACTAGATTTGACAACTTACAAAGTCAAATCCTGAAGGACCTATGCCTACCAAAAGAATTTGTTCTCCTCCTTTACTTGAATGCTTTCAAAGGACAATTTTGTTTTATTCTAAAAGAAAAGATTATTGAGAACTTGGAAAAGTATAGAGAATATAGTGCGCATATGGAGGAACATCTTATTGACTAAAATATTGAGTCTTTTTATGTTCCCTCATGTCAAGGAAGAACCAAAGACAAAGACTTCAAATAACATCGTTCAAGACCCAATCACACTCTTGACTCAAAAGTTGGATCAAATGAAAACCCAGTTCATCTAGAATCAAAATCAGATCATGAACACGTTGACAACCTTGGAGAGGTGTGATCATGCTCCAAGACCTCAGTTTGTCAGAAAATAAAAGGAAAAAACAGGTTGGATACCAAGGCCACAACAAGACGAAAAGGCGCCTGACACCTTAGATCATGCTTGGATGGTCAACTTGCACTACAAGGAAAATTCCCTCTAGCAGAGGTTTTTGCAGACGCCGCTATAAAATATCCCAAAAATCCGTTTATAGTGGATGATATTAGCATAGGTGAGTGGGTGGAGGTTGTAGCAGTTGGTTTTACACCAATTCTTTTATAAGTACATAAGTGCGTTTTCTATAATAGGAACGTTGGTTCCCTCAAAACTAGTGCACCGTAGCAGGGTTATTTCAAATAAAGAAAAATATCATCTAATGCGCTATGGAAATAAGGATGCATTGGGAAATAATGACGCACCATAATAGCATTCTTTTAAAAATATACAGTGCATAATGTAACATTGGAAGCACTGGTGCGCTATTAGTACAATGCACCATCATATGGTTAAATAAAAAACATTTACGCAACAATGTAGGATTGTGTCAAAAAATATATTCCGATGCACTATATTTTATCCTGCACACCAGTGCTCCAATATGGAGCATCGTGTTAGGGTTAATTTTCAAATTTAGGCAATGTTCTTTGTAAACCAAAGCACACCAAGGCGTCTATTATTATATCGCACCGTGTCATGCTTAAACAAAAAACTTCTCACTATTGTAGTTTTTCAAAAAATGTACGAATGGAGCTATATAGTAGTATATGCATCGATGCGTACCCAAAAACATGCACACCATGCTAGGGATTTTTTTTTAAAATATAACCAGTGATCTCAATAAACATGTATGGCCTGGTGTAGTTGTGCATCGGGCGCATCAAAACAAGGTTTTATTAAAAAAAATTACCGAAGGTAAAAATCATTTTTTACCATTTTTTGTGTTGTAGAGCTAGAAAGAACTGGTGCAACCTTTGCCTATCCGAAATGCCCTTCCATCAATGATTTTCTTGGCTGCGTTCATTTCGTTTGTTGCTCGGTGTGTGAATTTCAATTTTTTCCAAACAGTGGGAATTTTTGTTTTTTTTTCATACGTCACAACCAAGCCTCCCTGACAAAAACTTCTCAAGGTAATATCCTTGTTCCTTCATAAATTAATTTTTCTGTGGACTAAAATTTAAAATTGAGTGAAATTTTAAGTGTAAAAAAAAACAAAAAAAAAAATTGCATCGTGCATTCGAGCCTCTCAACTCGCACCGTGTATGGTGCAACTAGGAAATTTACAGGGTTCATTGCATACCTTGTTACATTTCTCGGCGGTGTATTGGTAAACATAAACGCACCGACACATCCATTTAAGGACGCACCGACGCGTTCGTTTAGCAACACACCAAATAAAGTCATATAACTGGTGGGGCGGTGTGTCAAATTACAAATAATGCACCACGACATTAAATTACATAGCGCACTGCCCTTATTAGATATATTTTTATGCAGTCCATTGGTAAACATACGCACTGAGACGTTCATTTTTACCAAATGTACCGTCGAGAAATGTAACATTGTGTTGCGGTGCACCCAGTAATATTTTTGGTGGCACTGTACGCGGTGTGATAGTAACAACCCAAACACGCCATAATAAGTTTCATACTTGAAAATTTGTTAACGTTTATGTGGCGGTGTGACTATGTTAGTTACACACACTAGTACGTGTAGTGAACATAGTATATGCATCGCGTTTTTTTTCTAATTTTCAATAATTGTTTACCTGCATTAATATTTTAATTTGTTTTTTGGTTTGAGAAACGCGTATGATAAATGTAACATATGGAGGTGTATGTGTTTTAGTGTAGCATCTTGGTGTGGTAGTGTTTTCCAAGGAATCACATAACATAGTAGAACATATTTTGTTCAATGCATTAGTTTACACTGACAAACCGATCATGGTTCTCACAATATGTATGAGTGCACCACCGATGTTGCGTGACTGTTTTTTTGGCGCACTGTTAATGCAACTATCTTATTTTTTTGAAGGAAGTTATTTTTCTGTATTTATAGATAAATTTACCATTCAATATATTTTTTTAACATTTTATGTATGAGTAAGGCTGAATTATTTCATATTTTAATCATGTAGAGACACGAGTGGAGAGAGAAGAAACAGTAGTAGGAGCAGAGGGAGGACCTATACAATGTTCTACAGGAATGAGAGGCGAGGGAGAGGGAGAGGGATTTGTACCCTCGCCTTATTACTACAACAACTCATGCTCTCTTGAGGGATGTATGCCTCCTTAAGTACTATGAGGAGGCTACATTCATTAAGGGGCACTCTGTGTTATTGGTGCATTTGATCCGCCAATGGGATGTCCATCGACAAGGTTTTTGTTTCGATCCAGATCAATGGTACCATTCCATTGAGGATGATATTTACTTTATCACTAGGATATCCGAGAGAGGGGATGATATTCCCTAGTTCCCAGATGTCTCAATAGGTTTTTTTGCTGAGAGTCAACTCATGTACTCTTAGCAATATATTGAGGTTGAGGTACTATCCCCAATTGATTTTTCAGGTGTCTAGTGGACAACTGAAAAATCACCTCTTTTGGTGCAGAGGCGGTTAGGTGCCTCTCACTCTTAGTGACTAGCGTAGCCCATTTTACCAATGATGGAAAGTGAATTAGCTACCCTCTTTTTTTTTTATGTTCATTCGTTGGTACAACGTCCATGGTGTATCGGATGGTCTGCCATTTTTTTGCCACAATTTTGTATAGTTCTTGACAAATGACGGGCTATGAAATGTTGGAGGTAGAACTTCTCATTTGCCTCAGAGTTGTTTTTCTTATTTTTTGAGAGGTTTCCATAGACGAGGCCAAATTTTTTCCATCAACCTCCTATGTCGAGGACTCATGTGTGGATGCACATGTCGAGGGAGATGATGCCCAAGAGGGGCCAGGAGAGTTTCCGGCCATGATTGCTCCAGACGCACTAGGGCTACTAGGTAGTGCAGAGAATCACATGTTCATCATGATGTCATGTCCTTACACAGGTTTGGATTGGTGAGGATGTTAGAACATCCTCTTCACAGGAGATGAGCCAACAGATGATTGAGGTAATATTAGTGTTTTTATTAAATTAATATAGGTTCATTTTATTGTCTTACTTAATTAGAATAAAATTAATTCTAACATGTTCTTTAACTTGTTTTGTTAAATTGTTTAATGAATTAACCGTGTAATTATTGTTTTGTACTATATATATTGAAGATATTTGCACTTTCATTGGGGAAGTTCCTCCTCCCCCAGTAGATGACAATGAGGAGATGATGCATGAGGTCATGACTGGTCTGTTTTATTAGGTGTAGATACCTTGTGGCTTGCGTTGTAGGCTCAATACCAGATTCAGGTTGTAGTTGGGCGACCGAATCTCTGCACTTTTCACTGAGGTGGGAGTCTGCCCTACCCTGATGCAAGACATCATGGCAAATCCTACACTCTTGGATATTTGGAGGGAGATTCTGTGTGATTTTATGCCTCTTATACGTCATATCGTCAAATCTTCCAGGTTACAAGCAGTGATGAGGGCTCCTTATGATAGGCACAACTCTTATTCCAGTACGACTCATTCATCCAATACACCATCGATTGATGAGGGTGGTCGTGATAATCGTTCTCCACATCCTCCTTATCCTCCTTCACCTCACCCAGATCATGACGAGGCAACACATATTCCTCATCCTTCTCTTTCACCTCTCCTAGATGAGCATGTTGAACCTATTCCTCATCCTACTCTTTCAACTCACCTAGATAAGCATGCGGTACCTATTCCTCATCCTCCTATTTCACCTCACTTAGATGACCAGGAAGGACCTATTAATCATCCATCATCTTCCACTACAAACCAGGCCTCCACTATTGTTGTAGATACGCAAAGTATGCCATCGGCTAGACCAAATATGTTATAGCAGTTATTTTTCTTGTCCATGATATATATATATATATATATATATATATATATATATGGTTTTTTTTATATTGATCATGTTGATGATGTACTTAATTTATATGTTGATGTTGATGTGTATATTGTTAGGTCATGTTAGATTTGGATGTTAAATTTGATTGATATATGTGTATGTTATAACATTGTTCATTAGATGTACATTTTTCCTATTGATCATGATGATATACTTAATTAATTTATATGTTGATGTTGATGTGTACATTTTTAGGTCATGTTAGATATGTTTAATGTTAAATGTGCTTAATAGATGTGTATGTTAAATGATGCTTGTTAGATGTGTGTGATGATGATATTAGAAAATGCTTGTATTTCGTTAGATGTGATCACAATGATGATGCCCTGCTAAATTATTATATATGTGTTATAGCTAATTAATGACATTTATATGTGCTAGAGATATATGTAATTTAGATTATGTTATTTAGTGAATATAAATGTGTATTTTAGATGTTGTTTATGTTTTTTATAAGATGGTTATCATCATCATGTTTATTTTTATAAATTACAAAGTTCAATATGGTTGAAACTATAATTATAAAATTGAAAGTATAATTGCATAGATAGTTCATTATACATATTCATTCTAACTAATTTTTTTTTCAAAAAACAAATTACATATGAATAAATATTATTTTCCATTGTACTAATTACTCTTTAATAGACTCTTCTACACTAAAAATTGTTATTATAAAAAATTATGATCTCAAATAATAAGCATTCCATTGGTTTTAAAATTTTATGGATGCAAATCTTCCTATTGTTATTTTTGTCATTATTTTGTAAGTTGATTGCTATCAAATTTTAAAATATTATTTCATTAATTGTGGTTTTACTCAACATTGGGGGAATAAATTTATAAATATTTTCAAAATAAATCATAAAAGTATGTAAAATAACAAACACTTATTTAGTTAAAAAACAAATTATCACAAAATCATGATATGAATTTAATTTTTTAAATATAAACCAGATTTTTTGTTAATATTACTTTTAAATCTACAAAATAAATGAACATAAACTCAGTTTTTGAATCATCATGTTAACATGTCCTCAAAAATGTTTTATTATTAAACATGCATATCAACCATATCATTACATCTAATTATATCAACATAAAAAGTAGAATTTCATATCCCATTAAAAGTTCAACTGGACATTTAAAATTTTTCAAGATTTCACAATTAGAAATACTTAAAAAAGATGAAACATTTTTAAATATATGCAAGGACATATAAATATGTTCAAATAACAAACATATCATGCAATCACACATAATTTGAAAGACAAACACATTACGCATGAAAATGACTAGTAACCAACTAAAATTGTTCAAAGACTTGTTATAATTAATTTAACATTTCCTCTCTTAGAAAATAAATAAATAAAATATAATTAGTGAAATAAAGAATATAACAAAAATATACAACAACAATATTAAATATGAAATAAAACATGTACATATCACTCTTTGTTTTCATCACCCTCATTATATTCCTTGCTTGGCATGATAACAATGTTGTTCTCAAAAATATGTTTTGATCTAGGGTCGTCTCTTAATACAAACCACCAATCCCTATCCAACACATCTGGGTAAAAAAACACTTGGTTGCAGTGTTTTGGGAAAACATAAGGCTCCTTAGCTTCATCCCACATATTTTTAGAGTTCATACATATCATCCCACTATCACGATCTTCCTTTACAGTATTCTGATCATAGGTGTCCCACCACTTGCACCTAAAAATAACACATTGGAAATAAGAGAATTCCACTTGAATGATCTCTTGTATCTTTCCAACATAACCTAACATCCCATGTATGGTGTTTTGATCTCAGTGGCTAGCACGACTAGATTCGTCAAAATCGAATTCCACTCCACAATCTTGTGTCTTGTTTCCATCATCGGCATTGATTATGAGAAAATGATGTCCATATGCCCACATCCATTGGAACAAATGAAATATGTGTCTAATAAATCGGCCATTAAAATACAAAATAATATAGATGTACTTACAATTCAAATGTGCATTACGAAGTTAAAAATTATGTACACAAAAATATTATTACCGAGTTGCTGCAACCAACCCATATGTTTAGTGCATCCTCTTCTTCATGCGGGTAATGACCGGATGCACCATATTTCTCTTTGACTTGGTTAGAAACCCAACGGTTGGGGCATATCATTGGCATATTTTCTTTTAGATTATCAATATAAGGAATGCTTCTACCATTCAACCATCTAAAATATTTCTTGTCACTTTCCCATTTCCTCCTCTTATGTTCATACAATGCTACTCATGTTTTTGTTGCCTGTGAATTGTAAAGAATGAATTTATTGATGGCATCAATTTCTGAATTTGCTGATGTATTCATGAAATCAAACCAAAATAAAATACATATGAGATCATGAAAATATACATTATGAAGTTTAGTGTGAATATTTACTATGTATAAATTTGACAAACGATAAGTCACTTACTATTTATCAAGCAATTTTTTCCATTTGTTTGGAGAATCTCCCCTTCTCTTTTGACTTCATCCCTTTCATCATCCCAAATCACTACACCTGGTGTGATGTCTATCTGCTTGATGTATTCACTGGCATAATATAAATACTCATATGATATGTACCCCTTTTCCATAGACCCATCGGGTTTTTCCCTTTGACCAACAAATCCTTTCAATGTTTTCACGTACCTCTCTAAAAAAAACATCCAACAACAGGATACCACCCTAACTAATTCAACCTCATCTACTAGGTGAATTAGAAGATGAACCTGAAATTCCATGAAACTCAATCGTAGTTCCTTCTCAAACATACAAACAATCTCAGTTATCTCCTGACTCCACCATGTAATGCTAGCCATGTGAATATCCTTTAATGTGATCCAACGTACAAATGTAGATAATTTAGATATGGCATGCCTTAGGTCATGGGGAGAGTCACGGTTCACACACCCACACACGAGAAGAGGATAATGACGCTACAAAGTAAACACATAAAAAATTAATTATGTTTTATCCTATGGCATAAAAACAAAAATTACAAATAGTAAAATCATATTTTTGACATACATTGTATTTTTAGAAGGTTCAAATGGTCATGTGATTTCAACCTCGACAAATGGTCTTGATGCATAGTGAAGGGAAGTCATAAAAAATACCCATATAAAGAAGGTGTAACGAACCCCCTCGTTACGACGACAAACCTCTTATAACAAGTGCAATTTTTTTTATTTTTTTTTTAAAAGTGTGTGCGCGGGTGTACAAGGGAAACAAACACATTCGACTCTACATCGCCACCTGATGAAAAACAAGATGCAAACCACGGAGAACACCACAAGACGACATAAGGCACACAACAAGTAACTGCAAGTATTAAACGACAATCAATTGACTATAAAAAGACTGACTTCCCGTCCGTCCTACCCTGCAATGGTTAGGACCTCCAAGACACATAAGCAACGCTCAAGCCTAGGTTCCCATCAATTTTAAACATTTAAGGTCTTAGGGCTGGCGACTGTTCTGAGGAACATGGAGGTGTCTACATCCCGCCTGACACAAGCAGACCAAGCAACTAAACGATTACCAACAAGTACAACAAAAATCAAAGAAAAACCACGTCCTCTACGGAAGGCGCAAGTCAGAAGGAAACTGACCATAACCAACCATTAGTTAAGACTCAACATTACCTATGACTCAATTGGCAACCAGTACAGATCAATCACTTGGTTTAATTTCCATCAGTCGATGAGTTACCAGCCCAACCTTAAAATGAGTGCATAAAATAAATTGCTAAATCTAAATCACAATAATTTATTGCACTTAGTTTAAGGACCTTACCCTTTTGTGTTGAAAATATAATAGAATTAAAATTTCCTTACAATAAATTAACCATACCATTACTTTTTATACTACAACAACTTTGTAAACAAATGACAATGTCCTTACATTTCCTATGTTATCAATGCTAACATAGCATTTTTCCAAATGGCAAGGTTATTACATTTACCTGTTCCAACGATAAATTTCCATGACCTTATATTACAATAACATTGCAAATACGTAACGATCAACTTACATATTGTACATTACCAATACACTAAAACTGCAATAACATTATCCTAAAACAATAACAACGTCACATTTTACATCATAATATCCTTGCAATTAAATAACCATAAAATTTCATTACAGTAGTAATACTCTTACCTATTAAAATAACAATATATCATAGCTACATAATTCCTAACAATACATTCAATAACATTACCTTCATGTATTACAATAACAATAAAAATCTTTTTTAAACTCATCCTATATTAAATTGTCATGGAAATTTTATTAATTGAGAGAGGAAAGTAAGTGTTGTTGAACCAATCTAATTTAACACATAAAAGAGCCTGTCTACCATTACCATCTAAAATTTACATTTAACGCATTAGTTGGAGCAAGTCTGAAGGGATTAACAGTGAATAATGAAAATTAGCATTCCATAATTGTTAGCATTAATGTTATCATCTCATTACATTAACATTCCAAGCAATAAAAGCATTGAGGATTCACGGCCATCCACTTGCCGATTAAGGAATAAAGATTTGCAACAAGAGCTAACGATGGTGAGAACATACTGGAAATTAGGAAATCAATTGGCATCTAACCATAAGGCTAGTAACTCGCGCGGCAAGTATCAAAAAACCCGAAGATGGTGAGGTGTCGGAGTCTGTCAAGGTGGTTTCCGTAGCCAGTAGGAGGTTAATACAGTAGAAGAGGGAGGTTGCATGCAACATCTACAGAGATGCACGCTTAAGTTGTAGAGGCAAAAGGCAGCTGGTTTACTTTACTGCGACAAAGGAAAAAAAATCGGTGCCACACAGTGGCATGGAAAAAATGAAGTTTTACATTTTATTTTTTTTCCAATACAGTGGCAGAGATATGTATTCACCAGAAATGCATAGATTTGAGTGGTTAAAAACACGTGGGTATATTTCCCCCAAATCACACAGAATTAAAACACCCACCCACATAGATTTAGTGGCCGAAAATTGTGGGGGTAACCTTCGCCAAATTGCTGAGAATTTAAAACACCATACGCAGATATTACAAACAAAAACGCAAAGAATTTATAACAGTAAAAACACAGTGATCTCCAAAAAAAATGCATAGAATTTCTAACAGCAAAAGCGCAGAGATATACAACAAAAACGCAGCGAATTACCAACAAAAAGGGCAGAGGTTAAGGTTGAAAATCGAGGGTATCCTCCAGCAAATTATAACACAAAACGTAGAGAAATATATGCCCAACAACTCAGTGCATTACACACCAAAAATTGCAGAGAATTGCATTGAAAACTGTGGGTATCCTACAATGATTTACCTCACGCAAAAATGGCAGAGAAATGGGTTGAAAAACGTGGGTATCCTACAACAATTTACCACACAAAAATAGCATAGAAATACAAACATAAGGGTGCAGAGATGGGTGTTGAAACACAGTCAACTAATCTAGGCAGATTTAAAATTTTGTTGGTACCATCGGTTATCAATCATTATGATTTTATTTTTTTAAATCGTTGCTGGTACATCTATGGATTCCAGTCCCCAAATAAAAATCTATCAACAGAGCCAATCTGATAAGGTCAACAGTGCTGATATGATTCCCTCCAATAGTGGCCTCTATTGTTTT
>JASDQU010172875.1:0-20707 GCA_032191745.1 Picea mariana
GCAAGCAATGCTGAATAAAGAAATCCCAAAGACCCGAAGCCCATCTGGACCATTGATCAAAGAGGACATGTGGCAGGAGATCCTGTACTTCAAAGGTTTAGCATTTCAGAGATTTTCACCTCGGAATGCCTGAAGCCCATTGTTCTGAAGTAAATCCTCGTCGTTGAAATCAAGAGGACATGCGGTAGAAGATCCTACACTTTGACGAATAACCATTTTTGAAGAAATACAGATGTTTGAAGCGAGAACTCCCAAAGTCCCAAAGCTCGAAGTTCATATGGACTTTTGATCGAAGTGGACACATGTCGACAGATATGACACTCCAGAAGGTTTGTGGTGTTATGCATTTCGAAACGCCCAAAGCCCGAAGTCCTAAAGTAAATACCAGCTGTCTAAATCAAAAGGACACACACCGTCAGATCTCTCACTTCGGGGACGTAGCACTCCAGAAGGTTTGTGAGGTTAAGCATCTCGGAACACCCGAAGCCCAGAGTTCCAAAGTAAATATTATCCATCCAAATCAAAGGACATGTGGTGCCAAATCTCTCACTTTGGGGACTTAGCACTCCAGAAGTTTTGCGAGGTTAAGCGTCTCAGAATGCCCGAAGCCCAGAGTTTTGAAGCAAATCTCAACCATCCAAATCAAAGGACACGTGACACCATATATTCTACTTCATGGATAACAAATTTGGAAGAAAGATGGATGTGTGAAGTGAGAACTTCCGAAGCCTGGAGTTCCAAATTAAATATTCGTCATTGAAAGTAAGAGGACATGTGGTAAGAGATTCTCCACTTTAGGGTTTTATCATTTTAGATATTTTCACCTTGGAACGCTCGAAGCCTGGAGTTTCGAAGTAAATCCTCACCGTTGAAATCAAAAGGACATGTGGCAGGAGATCCTGTACTTCAGATACTTAGCACTCCAGAGAGTTTGTGCTCCCTTTTCTGTCTATTTATCCCCTTAGTTTATCCAGCTTCTGAACCGATTTATTGTTGCACTAGATTTTGAGGTCAAGCTTCCCTGCAAATTTTCGTGGTGCAAAAACTTAGCCTACCTATAATAAGAGAAATATGTAAGCTCTTCATTGAATAAAACTATTTATTGTAAATAGTAAAATAATTTTTAAATTCGAAGAGATTGTATAGATCTGTTTATAGAGAGATTATTAAAAAACAAAGTCTGATGAAATTTGTTACCTAGAAATTCACAGTAATTATTCAAATTGTTAAATTTAGCCAATCACAAACGTCATTAACAATGTAAGAGGGCAGAAAACTAAATTTCAAAAAAGCTCAAAATTATACGTGTTCCAACAGGAATCATTTCCCCAATAGATAAGGGCACCAGCGATCCACTACATGAAAAATGGCCAAAATTTCCTTTTCATAGATTGATTGGCCCAAATGTCACTCTGACAGTTTTTTGTTGGTAAAGGCCAAAGTCCGACCATCTTGCATAAGGAATACTCCAATTCCTCTCCTAGAAGCATCACATTCCAGGACAAAGGTCTTTGTGAAGTCAGGGAGGGCCAAGACAGGACTGGTGCACATAGCCACCTTCAAGGCTTGAAAGGAATGATCAATTGTTGGAGTCCAAGTGAAATAATTATTTTTAAGGAGTGCAGTGGCACTGCAATATTTCCATACTTCTTAAAAAAACTTGCGATAATATCTAGTTAAACCCATAAAAACATGCAAGTTTTTTAGAGTCTTAGGGAAAGGCCAATCCTGGATAGCTTCAATATTCTTAGGATCCACCATGACACCCACCTTGATAACAATATGACCTAAGTACTCGACTTCCAAGGCTCCAAAAGAATATTTAGATTGTTTGAGGAAAATTTGGTGTTGATAGAGTAAATGAAGAACTCAATCCACATGAGAAATATAGGTTGTCTAGGTTTTACTATAGATGAGAATATCATCAAAGAAAAATAAGACAAAATTATGGAGAAAAGGATGGAAGACATGATTCATGAGGCTTTGGAAAATTGAGGGAGAATTACACAAGCCAAAGGGCATGACCAAGAACTCATAGTGGCCCTCATTAGTTAGAAATGCAGTCTTAGGAATGTCTGCCTCTTTCATACGTATCTGGTGGTATCCATAACAAAGATCAAGTTTAGTAAAGAAATGGGCACCACTTAATTCATCCAAGAGATCATCAATGATAGGAATGGGAAATTTGTCTTTGATGGTGATTTTTTTGAGGGCATGAAAGTTAGGACACATCTTCCAAGAGACTTCTTTATTAAGTACCGTGACCACAAGAGAAGAATATGGGCCAGTACTAGAACATATAATGATTATGACGAGCAATTCTCAAACGATTTTCTCAATTTCATTTATCTGGGAACAAGGATGATGATAGGGACAAACATTGGGAGGAAGGTTGTCGAGGAAGAGGGGAATGGAATGATCACAAACACCACAGGAAGGAGGATGTCCCTAGGGAGTGGAAAAAATAGCTTGATGTTTGGAGAGGACGGATTGGAGGTCATGAGGGACAAAGGGTGTTTCAATGGTGTGAATGGAATGGACTTGTCCAATAATGTCGGAATGACCTTTTTTGAGGATATTTTCCATGCGATGGGAACTGATGATCTCAGGGGAACCTCTTATGATTCCTTGGAACTTATACTGTTGACCCTCCTAGTTGAATTACATGGTTAATTCCTTAAAATCCATGAGAATGAGGCCCAAATTCCTTAACCATTCGACACCCAGCACAATGTTACAACCACCCATGTCAATAGAAAACATATGAGATTTCATATGATACTGACCAATTTGGAGATGCACACTTTCACAACTCCCCCCCCATTTCATGGACCCACCATTGGAAATCATGATTTGAAAGTTGTTGATTGCTCAAATATAGCAATTAGTTTCTTGTGCAATGTGGCAATGAATAAAATTATGGGTGTTTCCACTCTTAACGAGGATGTTGAACTTCTGATGCTTAATGTAACCAATTAGCTTGAGGGTTTGGGGAGTAGAGAAGCCAATGAAATCATTCAGGGAAATGACCGGTTCAACTTATGGGGGGTCTGAGGGTGGAGTTAGGTTAGTGGGTTTAGGTGACTCGGCCATGGGGGGAGCCTCAACCTCTTCTTCAAAAACATCCTCAGAGATGGCCATAAAAAGAATTTGTACCTTACACATGTGCCCAGGAAAATATTTTCATCACAATTATAACAAAGGCCCTTGAGTTGGTATTCAATCATTTCTGCTTAGGTCAATTTCTGGATCTTTAGTGGACTGGAAGGAGGAGAGAGAGTGACTGGTTTAGGGAAAGGAATAAAGGAGGGTTTTCTAGTTTGAGAAGAGACAACCTATTGTGCTTCTTTATATATTTTAGTAGCTTCCACCCAATTATAGGGGTGATCCATGAGGACGTGGGTATGGATCTCATCCTTGAGGCCATTGATAAAGAATTCTTAGAAAAAAGCATCAGACATGCCCTCCGTGCGAAAATCCAATCGCTCAAAAGAAGCTATAAAGTCTTCCACTAGGCTGGATTGTTTCAATTTTGTCAAACAACCTAAATGGTGGGTGTCAGTTTCAAAGAGTTCATAAATCTATGCAATAAATTGTGTCCAAGCCATATACCCTTGGTGGCAATTTTTTCTACATTGCCACCATTGCCAACATTCTTGATCTAGATGGAGAACACCATAGCATAGTTTCGCCAACTCATCCGTAATGTTGTACAAAGAGTTTGATTTACCGAGTTGGTGGGATCTGAGCCATCAAATTTGTTCACATCTACTCGCGGAAGGCATAGGTCACATTGAAATTGATGGCGATTAAAAGTATAGGAATTGGAGGAAGTTTCACCTTTGGGGTGCAAAGGTGGGTCAGAGGAGGTAAGGTCTCCAGTAATATTCAACTCGGTGCAGATCTGGATAGCAAAGGATTCAAGATGGGTAGAGAGGTCATGTTTCAGGGTTTCCATTTTTGCATCTATGTTGGAATGCATTTCTTTATTGATGGTGGTAATATTGGCACTAAGTTGATGCACTTCCTTCTCGGCCTCTGTGAAATCATAGGACAAGGTATTGAGGTGGGATTCAAGGTCTTGGCTACGGGTGTGGGCCATGATGAAGGGGGGAACTGAAAATGGGTGGGTGAGACCACATAGAAAAGGAGTTATGGGTGAAGGGTATCATGATGATCAGGGTGACAAGGAGAATCCAATGGGGTAAGTACCAAATAAGGGGCCCAGAATGGGGTCGGTTCCATGGAAAAAATTGCTGAAAAATTATAGGTATGATTGCGATCAGGGAGAAGAGAGGAATCCAATGGGATAGGGATCAAATAATTGTGTAGGTAGGATCCATAAATTTTTTTTAATCTTGTGGATTTATATTCTGATTTGAAGAATATTGCAGTGTTGAAAGGCCCAAATACTTAACATGAAAAAATCTATAGTAATTTCGCAACCATAATGCAGGAGGTAACATTACATGATAATAGATCTTGTCTATTTTGTTTTTGTTTCCATCCCAAGGTTAGGGTATTCATGGTTTCAACAGACCAGGGTTTTCCCTATGCTATAGCTTTCTGACATACATGTGAGGTCCAATAGTAGTAATTGCCCCATAATCTCAGGGCACCAACTAAGGAGGCTAGACTATGCCCTTAGTTGTACTACTCGACTACCTAGGTACTAGAGATTATCTCCCCGAGTGTTGTTCTCGGTGGCACTATAGAATTCAGGTGACCGATTGGTTTATCTACAGAGGGCTTTAGGATATCTAGGTTGATCCATATATAGGTGTTTCTTGATGCGCTACCACTTAAAGGGGTACCAACATGGGTTTCAAGGGTGTCCAACAATGTTCTCTTAAGTACCACTTGTAATTATTGCATGTATGCTTCCCTGACCGCGGATTTATGTGTTGAATGGCATATATTTGTAGCTTTAAGACACCGGAATACGTCTGTACCCTGAAAAAAAATAACCCACAATTTTTTGCCAAGGAAAGTTCTATGATACCACTTGTAAGGTACCATATCTATTATAATAGCCTAAAATAGAAATATTGTAGAGAATAAAAAAGGAACAACACAATAGATAAAACCACAACACCAAAATAATACCTTTATTGATAGGAAACAAATTTCACTTGCATCTTCGAGGGGAAAACCTCCAGTAGAGCAGTGCTCTACTACAATAATTCCCAAGACAAGACTTCTCATACCCTTGACTCCTATTTATACCAAATCTATCTACCAAAAGAACAATCTAGAGGAAGATCTTCTAGAAGCAGAAGATTATATTAGGTCTTCTTACATTTGACTTATTCTTCCTTATTACTAGGCCTTATTAATATTGTCCTTTATTACATGGAAACTATATTATTCTACCTACGTGAGGGGTTAGGGACATTAGGTCCCTAACATAACATCCACTGAGAGTATACTTTTTCTATCGAACCTTTAAAAAGGTAATAAATTACTTAGTTTTCTTTAGAATTTTATTTTTGTGTTCAAAAAACATTAAGAGAAGCGTTCCAAGAGCACCATAGTTTTGATGACTTAGGAGGTTAGAAAGGTTGATATTGTGACAAATATTTTGAAAGTGTGATCTAATTTGAGTATATTCAAGACATCCATGAGTATATGCAAGGAACTCTAGGAGAAAGTGATTTTCATCTTCAACCCTATTAGTGTAACAAAGATGACAAATTATTTCATCCTATGGTGTTATGGGAATTGTCCAATGCCCATTTTCACTATGCAGCTCATGGGATTTGGTTCGAATTTTAACAATGTTGATTTTCTTCTTTGCGTGAGTCAAAACTGAGAGATACTATTGATCTTCTAGATTAGGGTTGACCAACTCCTTGTAGTATATTAACTTCCTTTTTATCCTCTAATTATTTATTTCACCACATATTCTCCTTAAATTTAGATGTAATAAAATTATTAATATTATCAATATTTTGTAGAATGACATCCTCTTGTATCTACTAATTATTTATCTAAGACTTGGCAACTTTATGCCACCCTCCTTGAGTTTCTACTAGTTTTGGCTAGAGTTTGAAGCAATTTTGGAGAGCCTCTTGTTGTCCATGTTGTTTATCTTGTTCTTGTAGATTAAGCACCTAATCATGGTCATGCTCTTAATGGGGGAAATGATCAGTTTTATGAAGAGGATAGGATATGGTATATTGTCTTTAATTTTGATATTATAAGTGATAACGTTCTTGTGTATCTACTCTATCTTTCTCTAGGACTATATAGAGATATTTCATCCCCAAAATTCACATCCATATAAGTTAACAACAATGACAAGAGTATCAAGAGGATTTTTATCTTATCCCAAAGCCAAAAGTCTGCTAGATTACACTTGTTTTCAATGCCATAATAATATTTCCAAACTCCATTTATCCTTTTCTAAATCTATAGTTCCAATTGAGCTTGCAATGAATGTCGATTCCAAGATATTTGTATGAAGGAACTTCCTCCAAGCTATTGTTTTCATATACGAAATTATCGACGGTGATATTCTGGAATTTAATTATCATAACCTTTGTTTTTCATTGCTCATAGTCATGCCCATGCTAGCACAAAATTACTAGAGGATTATTAGTTTCTTATTGAGGTCATAGGGATTCCTCGCCATAAGAACAATATCGTCAGCATAAAGAAGAAGGATGATGACTATACAAGTGAGAGTCGGGCCAATACAACCAATACATAGGAAAAGGATGATGACTATGATTGCATTCAATACATTCATGAGCATATAATTATAAGAAAAATCACATCAAATACATAGTACACCAATATTTACGTGGAAACCCACGAAATTTTTTCTGATATATATATCAATAATTCATTCATAGAAAGCACCAACTTCCAAATTCTCTAGCTACAACTCGAAGGAGGCTACAACCCCCTATTCTCATGATCCAACCTGAAGGAAGCTACAACACCCTTAGTATTCCATCACCAACCGGAAGGAGGCTACAACCCCATTTCCTTGCCCCATCCTTGTGCCCTAAAATATAAGTGTAGACCAACTATCACTACCACAATCACTACCATTGTCACTGCCTCTGTCACATCAACTTGTCACCCATCACATCAAATTGTCATTGTATCCAACCTGTCACATCAACCTATCCAAGCTGTCACTGTCACCGATACTCAACCAAATCCTCTCACATGGATCATATACCATGGACACCTCTCAACTATATGTCCACCATCACCAACACATGCCTCTACCAAGCATGTACTAAACCATCAAACTGTAACGCAACAAGTGCATCAACCATGCACCAACACTTGTACCAAACCGTACATCAACCATGCACCACAACTATACCAAACAATGCATCAACAATGTACATCAACATCATATTATGAACCAATCCTGTACCATACCATGTGTCAACCATGCACATCAACCATAACAAGTGGCTCAACCATATACCATATCTTTCCATACACCATATACCAATATAACCAAGATATGAACCAACAATGTACCTTATCAGATATACCTCAACCAACATGTACCATACATCCAATATGTGCCTTAAGTCATATATCAAAGCTCATAAACACATAACTCATGTGTGCTTGTCATTATCACCAAGATGCAACGTCATACATGTACTAAAAATCCCATCAACCAATCAGTTCTGATCACATAGATCTCATACCCACTATCACAAGTGTATAGCTCAAACCATGTACCTATCATCACAAATATATCTCTCTAATCATGTTCCATACATGTACTAACATCCATAAACCAAGTATAATGAGCCATCACATCAACCATGTATCAAACCCTCACTGTTATGGAGCCTCGGCTTGTACCAATATCTTCAACACTACATATCAAAAAAAATGCCACAAACATGTACCATATGACATAAGATATGCCTCAACAAAACACCAAAGAATGTGTGACAAGTACAAACAACAAGTGCACTAGCAATGTGCCTCTGCAGATTTTCCTCATACATCATGTACCATACAACCAATAGTATGTTAAGGTCATATACTTAACCTCAAATGACCATACCTCAAGCAATCACCAAGATCCAACCTCAAACAACCACAAAAACATACCTTTTACTTCTATAGATGATTTTTTTGTACCTGAACACTGTCACACATGCCTATAGACTCTCCTCGGCTTCTGTAGCCTGATACAAAACTAATCCTTCAAATCTGGTTTTGCCTCGTAGGACAAAACCTATTTTCTAGAGGGGCCTCTCGTGGTGCACCTTAGACAACCGGAGGGGGTGCCTCACTGGAAATTAGTAGTATGGCCCATGGGGATCAGCTAAATCAAGGTTTTTTCATAAAACCCTCACTCTCCCCTGTGATCATGAAACTTTGTCGTCGCTCTTCCTTCACTGACTCATATTTGCGCCATCTCGGATATGTCAATAAAATCCCTGCCCAAAACCTTTCATAAGATAGATATTCAATGTTCTCAATAGGTGCTAATGGGATTCTCTTGATATCTTATTTATACTTCCCAATTTCCTTCCTTTAGGGGCTAACTTGTAACTTTTTTACCCATTTTTCCTTCCTTTAGGGCTAACCCACATTCTTGTTGCAACTACTTTACCCATAACTAGTAAACTCGTAATTTTTTTGTTACAACTACTTTACCCATAATTAACTTCTTGTCGTGACCACTTTGACTAGCAAACTTCTCGAAGACTTTCTAGAACCTTATAGAATAAATGACTTATTGTTGACCTTCTAGGAGTTTCTAGATTATTCTTGAGGGTCCTCCAATGTTTACAAATCCATATCTCCTCAACCATAAGGAGCCACGTGACGTACCACCCATCACTGAAAACGACATGATGCATACTATCCATCTATGATATTCTTACTTGCAAATACAATGACCTTCATTTCTTTATTCCTCAATCAACTATGGGTTCCATAACCATATCTTCGGAGCTTCATGTAGACTACATCAAATGCACCCAACACATATGCTAACATCAACCAATCCATCAATGACAAATAACTCACCATCAATATCAACCACATTGGTAGGGATTCCAGACTTCTCCAAGGGTTGACATCAATAACAACCAAATTTACAAACCAACTGTCCAACAATCTCTCCAAGATTTGACATCAATGACAACCAACTGTCCAACATCTTTGATCATTGGTCAGTTGCTCCATTGACAACTTCGTTGACTACTCGACCGAATAATGTAGAGATCTATTCGATCGCTTGATCATATATTTCCAAATGTAGGTCAATCACCCAACCAATTAAATCTAGGAGAAGTGTGATGAACCATAAATGCTTTATGTTCCTATTGGTCCTAAAGTCTGCACCTGACTACTAAAGGGCATAGCTACGCCACCTCACATTATGAATGGTTGGTTTTTTTATTTATTGGTTGGTTAGAGGGTTGGTTTACCAAGATAGGAGCATGGTTAGGTTGACCAAATGACATAGATGAGGGTCCTCCTTGGCTGGTGGTACACTAAGGATAGACAAGTGAGACAATAAAGGTAAGAAACAAAGGAAAACAACAAACCATTCAATGAACAATCTGCTGCTAGAAGTTTAAGTCTTAAAATATCATTTAAAGGCATTAAACATGTACCAAAAATAGACTTACTCCCATAGGTTGCAATAAAAAAAAATAATCTTCATCAAAGCATAGTTGTTCTCACAGGTTGCATATTAATAAAGACAAGTTATACAATAACTAAAGGAAAATAAATGTACTTTGCACAAATCAAAATTGTATTCAAGATAAGAGAAGCACATACGAATTTGGACAA
Source organism: Picea mariana (assembly GCA_032191745.1). Lineage (NCBI taxonomy): Eukaryota > Viridiplantae > Streptophyta > Pinopsida > Pinales > Pinaceae > Picea > Picea mariana. Next base: position 9,799 of record JASDQU010172875.1, read on the forward strand.
AAACACACTGTCATCAATAATATATTCACCAGGAAGAGATATTTAATCCATGTACAGAACAGGTCCAACTAGTTGTTGTATTGATCTTCTTCTCCCAAAAACCGAACCCTTCTCACATACAGAGAATGCCTATTTATCAAAGATGTAGAGGTTCTCGACCAGTGTGGAACTCGGGCTTAGCTCTACACATTGGTTATAAAACAACGTATTAACTTAACTAAAACATACTGTTGGAGTATATTATTGTATAATCTGAACTTGACTTAATAAAAGAGGAGGGGTTCTTATCACACATAAAATACCACTTATTATGCCTAAATTTAAAAGAGTTTTTCAATTGAACAACTTGAAATTGCTACTAGTAATGAAAATAGATTGATGCTATGCTGAAGAAAACTGAGATTTGATAGAAAATGACTAGGAGAAAAAAAAATGTGTTTTGTATTGAGAACTCACATGCATGTGCATTGTTGGAGGCCACTGAAGACAATTGAATGTGTTGGTAGTATTTTTCCCCAACTTATCTCCTAGAGGAAAGAAGCAAGTCATCTGGCGTTTTCCCAGAGTCTCTGATATTCTTTCTGCATTCTAGATTATATCTTCTTGAGTTCCTTGGTTGTGGCATTGTAGGGTCCATATTCCAGAAATTTTGTTATGTATCTATTAGCTATCGCCGAACTACTACCATATGAGCAATCTGATGATGTGGACTAGCTCGATGTTCCCTTGTTTGGAGCCTTTTCCAAACTTCAAAATATGCCATTAACAGAGATATGCCACTTCAAAAATTCATCATTTGGGAGTTCTTGAATGAAAAGTATTCATATCTCGTGGAGGCCCAGAGTCGCAGAGTCATTAACTGTCGGTTATCCTAATTAACCCAATATTAAGACTTTAATCATTAAATATTTTGGGAGTTCGGGACTCCGGCTCTTTGGGGTTCAAGACTTCAGGAGACTAAACCTGCTCTTGATAGAAATATCTCAGAGGACAATCTCCTAGATCTGACGTGGTAGCCTAACACCACAAACAATGACTTCGGCACTTCATCGCTCGGGAGGTTTCGAATGCAGATCTTGAGAATCTCCCAGAGTGACAACCTTCCAAATCTAATGTGGCGGCATGATGTGAATTGTTGATGTGTCACAGAAAGAAGCATGACACATGTCACCTGGAATGGAGTAGATTTTTTACCAAAAAATCCCAAAACAAATGCCACATGTCATCATCAGGATCGATTTCCAGGTGGCATGTGCTACGTGTCGTCTTGAGGAAGGACCTACATGAAAGGAACTTGGGAACTTTGAGACTTCGGACTTCGGTCTTCGACACTTTTGGAAACTGTGTTAAGTCTCGATCAAAATATCCTAGAGGAAATTTACTTGGAGTAATGTGGCAGCTGTGACGTCACGACCGATGATGTGTCATGAAAAGAAGGGTGACAAATGTCACCTAGAATGGGGAAAATGGTGTGTTGAAATGATCGAAATGAGTGCCATGTGTTGGCAACTGATGGATTCCATGTGTCACCATGGATGAATGCTACATGTCAACATAGATGAGCGCTACATGTCTCCGGATCTTGGGGGTTCGGGGGATTTCAAATGAAAAGTATGTATAACTCCTGGAGGACCAAACTAGTAGAGTGACATGACACTTAGGGACTTGGTAGTTTGAAGGCTTCAACACTTCGGGGCTTCGAAATTTCGGCATTAGAGAGATTTTGAGTGATAAGTGTGAAGATATCCCAGATGGCTAATCTTGTGGAGAGACATGTCAACATTTCGGGGCTCCGATGATCTGAGCTTGATATGAACTAAAACCTCCCATATGGCTGATCTCCCAGATCTGACATGGAAGTTTTGGGCTATGGTGCTTTGGGGCTTTGACACTTCGGGGCTCGTGAGACTTAAACAAGGATGAGATCAGACACCTGAACGCCAAAGTCGCGGAGTGAAGCTTGTATAACTTTGTGGTTAAACCTCGTGCCTTTTTCGAACTCCAAATGTATGAGAGTCATTGATCTGAGTGGTTTGTTGGATCTCCACCATTGCAAATTTAACCTATCTGTTCTCACAATCTTAGCCCAAAATTGACTTATTTGAATTTATTTTTTTCCACGGGTGTTCCTTGTGTATACAAAAGGCTTGGTTGAAATGTTGCTTGCTCAATTAGTGATAAATATGATAACAAGTATTTTCAAACCAAATCATGACATGCAATTATCCTTCAAGAAAACATAAACAATTTGCGCAAAGAATCAATCAAGAAAGATAATGATGAAAACCAAGTCATTTAGCAATGGGAAACTAACTTGACCAACCAAAAGAGGAATGATTTTTATGAAGGTATACATAAAAGAGAGAGAAGGGACATGGGTGCATACTTAGGTCTCAACATTGGCTCCAACTAGGGATAACACTTCCCTGTGGGATGCTAAAAACAGTAGATCAGGTGCCTTACCTCTAAAAATATCGCTCCCACTTGCTATAAATTACCTATGTTTCTGTCTGTTGGCCATGCATATCTACTTCTACTGACATGTGCATTGTCTTCACTCTCTGATTCATTTTCATCTATATTGATAACCAAATCCTTTAAAACGGGATTCAACCTTCTCTTCACATTTGACCTCAACTTATTAATGAGTTTGGCACAAGTTTTTCTCATTATGGCTTGTGCAACATGTTTTTCTCCCTCCTTCTCTGATGATTGTGCCATATTATTCAAACCTTTGGGTTTGCTGGAACCAACCGAGCCTTTCATTAGTGCAAGCAGGGTCCTCGTGACTTTTCCTTTGATGATTTGGCTTGACGTCAAGTTTTTTTGTCACGTGCAACTCTCGGATGGGACCCTAGACGTGATATCAACACGTGATTGTGCAGGTTGTCGAGGGTGGTTTGGATCCATACTGCTATGACTTCCACAATCAACCACAATTTCCACGTGCTTTACAAGCTATACCATGGTTTCAATTGTGGAACCACTCTAGGAGATTAATGTTTGGGCACTTTCTATTTCCGAAATGAGGTGTGAGTTGTCATTCAATTTTGTAATCTACGATTTGAGTGACCCCAATTCTTTATCACCCCTGCTAAATTTTTATCCTTCTAATTAAAATACTTCTAACCATATTTAGAGATGGCACCAATTTTTTCATGTCCTCGAAAAGAAGATCAAACCAACAACACTAACACACCTGAGTGTCTTTGTTGGGCTATGGATTCTTTATTCACACACAAACTAACTAATAAAAAACGAAAAGGGAAAGCATATATGGTACAAGAGGGACCTTCCCTCAGTCTTTCAAGCAAATTAGTGTTTCAGGAAGCGCCCATTTACTGGGCCTCCAAAAATCTCAATATCATCTAGATTGTGGAGAACAAATGTATTATTGTCCACAACCTCAACCACCTTAAAAGGACCAAACCAGAGGTTATCGAACTTACCATGCTTAGAATTTTCTTCCCTTCTGGAATCCCACCTCAAGACCAAGTCTCCTTCTTGAAAGATCTCCTTCTTGGTTTTCTTGTCAAAAGATGACTTGATTTTGATCTGGCATGCCTCATTTATCTGATTCAGTGCTTCTCTCTTTTGTTGAACCTATATAATATGAAAGATTCTCCTCTGGATGTCATTTGGATCCTCCATTTCTTCCTGTAGGAATTTTAGAACTGGAAGACCGAGTTGAGTAGGGAAGACATAATCTATCCCATAGACTAGATGAAATGGCGAGGTTCATAAGGATATCTTGTTGCTGATCCTATCAACCCACAAGGCATACTTTAGTTTAGAGTCCCATGATTTCATGTTTTCAATCAACAATTTCTTGATGATCCTAATGAGAGTCTTTTTTGATGACTCGGCCAAACCATTCTCCTAAGGATAATAGGGCATGGAATGTGTTAAGGAAATGTTATGGCTGCCACAAAATTCGATCATGGATTTAGACTTAAATGTCTAAGCATTGTCTGTTATAAGATTTCTAGGGAAGCTGAACCTAGAAAAGATATTGGTTTCCAGAAAATTCATAATCACCTTGTCAGTAGAATTCCTGGTGGGCACAACCTTGATCCATTTGGTAAATTATTCAGTGGTGGTGAGAATCCACGTGTGCTTCCCACTAGAGGGTGGATTGATCTCACCTATGAAATCTAATCCCCATTGTTGAAAGGGGCCACTGGTAGTGATAGGTTTCAAGGGCAGTGAGAGTAATTTATGTTTGCCTGCAAACTTTTGACATTCATTGCATGCCCTTACTATAGTAAATACATCTAAGAAAAGGGTGTTCCAGTAGTACCCTGCCCTTAGGATCTTGAGGGTTGTATCTTTCCAATGTTGATGTCCTCCACAAACGCCCTTGTGCATATTTGTTGTGACTTGTTTAACTTCATTTTCATCAAGACATTTTAATAGGATGACAACAAGATCTCTCCAATACAGGTTTTGATTTAAAATGCATAATTTTATAGCTTTTAATTTGAGAGACCTAGCCATCGTCTTCTTCAAATATGGTGGAAATTCTAGGTGCTACAAAAAGTAATTAACATCTTTGCACCAAGGTGAAGAAGATTAATTTTCAAATACCTATATTTTGTATTGTCCAGACTGTGTCATGGGTGCATCAGATTGGGTGAAGGTCCGATGCAATTCCAACACCTTACAATTTGATTCTGATAATAACTTGTCAAGTCGCTACCCTTTAATCAACTTGGTGGGATTTATGTGCAGGTCATATTCCAACAATTTGACAATCTATTTCCCTCTTTTCCCTTCACTGTCTAGCTCGACCAAAACCTCTTTGACACTACTGCTAGGAAAATAGGTTGTTATGCTAGACTATAACATATACACCCTGAAGGATTTCAACGCTTTGACCAGTGCATAGGCCTACTTTTCTAGAATGTCATACTTCAGCTCAACATCTCGAAGGGATTTTTTGAAAAAGGCTATGGGATGTTCATGCCCTTCTTGATTCTTTTGCAGTAGCACAACAACAATGGTTTCCTTGAAGGTGAAAGAAAAAATAAAGAACTCTTTGGCATAGTTAGGGCTGACTGATATAGGGAGCTTCAACCAAATCTTGTTTGATCCTTTGGAATGTTGATTTTTCCTCTTGTGACCACTTGATAACAACATATTTCTTCAGCATGTTGGTGATAGGCCTTATGATTTCAGCAAATTTTGGCAGAAAACGCCTTAAAATTTTTATTCTGCATATAAAAGGATGAATAGACTTCTTGTTTCTGGGGATTACAATTTCTTGAATGGACTACACTTTCTTAGGGTCTATTTTTATACCTCTCACTGATATGATGTGGCCTAGGAGTTTACCTTATGGCATAACAAAGTGGAACTTCTTAGGATTCAAAGAAATCCCATACCTTCTGCATTTTCCGAAGATTTGCTCAAGATGTTGTAAATGCTCATCATCTAATTTGAAGAAAATGGTGATGTCATCCAAATATATAACCATGAATTTGTCTTTCTCTCCCATGAAGGATACATCCATATCCCTCTCAAAGGTGGCCCCTATGTTCATCAGCCCAATGGGCATATTGTCGTACATGAATGTCCCCCATGGGGTGCTAAATGATGTTTTTTCTTTTTCTTCTTCACATACTGCTATCTAGTTATAACCAAAGTATCTATCCAACAAAGAAATTTTGTGGGCACCTACTACCCTTTGCAAAATATGGTCCATCTTGGGCAGGGGGTAATTGTCTTTTAAGGAACACTTGTTGAGATTTCGGAAATCCACACAAAATCATATTTCCCCACTCCTTTTTCTCATAAGTAACAATTTGGCCACCCAATATGAGTACCTCAAGGGTACAATAATTCTGGCATCAAGCATTCTTTTCATCTCTTTTTCAATTATGGACATTAGCATGGGATTAAATTTCCTGATAGTCTATCTAAATTTCTTAGAGCCAGCCTTCAAAGGGATCTTGTCTTGGATGATGTTAGTGTCAAATGTCTTCAAATCCTCATACGACCATGCAAAAATATCAGCGAAATTTTTCATGAGGTTGACGTACCTGTCTTTTTGTTCTGGAGGTAGTGCCTTGGACAATTTGACTATTTTGGGGTTTTCTGCAATCCCAATGTTGCAGTCCATCACTTCTTCTTATTGATTTTTTATGGCAGCTCCTATGGAGACATCATGACTGTCAAATAACCTTTCCAATGGAACTAAACCCCTAAGATGTGGTTTGTTTTGAGTTCCACAATGTTGTGGCCTACCACTTTGTTCAACAACTGCGATGTTTGTTGATTTTCTGATTCGTCATCTTCACCCTCTTGATCTATTGAGATAATAGAGAATTCTTCATTGGTATGTAGAAATATTTGTAGTTCCAAATCATCACTAAATAATTTCCAGTGATTTATGTTGTTTGGTATGGCTTTCCTATGTCTTACTTCCACCTGATACTTGATATTTGGGCCAATGGGAGGTCTGAAAGTGCTGGCAGCCAATGCCAAAGAATCTACCTTCTGATTTTCCTCTCTAGGAATGAAGGAGATATTAAATTCCAGAAAGAAGTTGTCAACTGGGTCCCACACCTCGTTCTAGTATTGTTTGAGCCTATGTTGCTTAGCTTGATAGATGTTTTTGACTTGGTTGATGATTAACTCAGAATCACCAAAAACAGTGAAACTTTCAAGGACCATGTATTTGGAAGCCCTCAATCTGATCACCAGAGCTTCATACTAGGCTATATTGTTAGTAGTCTTGAATTCCAGCTTATAATAGATCATTATAACCTCCTGCACAGGGGAAATGAGGACTATACTAGCCCCAAAACCTTCTTTTGATGAAGAGACATTGAAATACATCTTCCAAACTTTGTTCTTTTGATCTGTCAGTGACTGATCTTTACAGTTGTTGAGTGTAATTTCCGGTTCCTCATATTTTAGATGAAAAACAAATGAGTCGATGTCTTCCTCAACAGCATAAATTGGGTGATTTCTCAGATTCTGATGGTCGCTATTGATATAGACCAATCTGACCTCCCTGTATAGCCTCTTGTGTTCTCCCCCGAAAAAATGGATGGTGGCATATGTGAGGTCCACTTGTAATGATCCTCCAACCTTCTTGGCCCATGTCCAGAACAAAATCATACCAAACTTGGGGGGATTTTCAACCACAACAATGTCCATCACTACACTCTTCATGGGAAATTGTACCAAAGAAACAACAAGGTCTTTTATTAATCCCAAACATTTGACTTATTTGGAGTCAAAGGAGTAAAGGTCTTGATAGGGCTTGGTGATCTCTAGACCTAGTTCCTCCATTACAACCTTAGGCATGACATTGTGTGAGGCACCTGAGTCCATGAGACAGTTATGTAGGATCTTTTCATGGAAATTTAGAGATATGTAGAATGGTGGAGAAGCATCAGATCCGTCCTCAATGTGTGGGCCCACAGTAATGGTTGGGTTCTCATCCTACAAACTGATTACATCAGAAGTTACAACAGAAGTAGGTGGTTGCAAAACCTTCATAATGGATTGTTTGAAAGACTCATTTTTCAACAATTCTGAGAGAGGTATAGGGATCTTGATCTTGCTCAACTCATGCTCCAGGATCAAAGATGCTTGTGTCCTATCATCTTCATTTACATCAGGAACAACAAGTTTAAATGGAGGAGGTTGGTGAGCTTTAGCCAATGCACCCTTGCTTGGATTTGGATTGGGAGGAACTTCTGTTTTTCTATTTTGATCATAGGTGGTGGATTTGGGAGCAATTTTTCTAGGCCTCAAGTCATATTTCTTTTGGGGCTAGCCTTGAATAACTCCCTCTTCCAGTATCTCAATATCAAATTGATCTGACAATTGTGCTACCTCATAATCTTGTTGCATTAAGTGATTGGTGTAAAAATATGTTTCATTGAAAAGTACAACAACAACATCCACAACATCACTATCTACATCCATCTCCTCAATCTAATTGTTTTGGAAAGGGAGTACTTGATCCAGAATTGGATCCAAGAGGCTGCCTAGGTCCAGAAAAGGCTCAAAAATCAAAGTTCTCATAATCAGATGAAACTAATTCCATTGTGACCATCTCATCGCGTTGATTCTGTCCCTATATTTACTTTCTCAAACGGACGTTGTATGTGAGAGTTATCGCACTCTGATCGTTTTCCCAAACAGCAAAAAAGTCAACTGGTCAAAGGGTGAAGTGGCAGCCTGTGAAGGTGACACGTGGAAGGTAGGATAGGCAAACACGTGGTAGGAGATGGTGACTAGAATGATGTGTTGGTAGGTGGTTGTACTGGTGACCTGGCTATGCTATCCAATCGGATAGTGCCACGTGGCCCTATCTAATGGTGCCACGTGGCACCCTGGATTAGGCCAATAAGGACTAGTTCAAAATGTTGGTTTTATTTATCCTCCATGAGAATCGAAGCCCAGACCTATTGTAATACCAACGACTTTCACAACACTCACTAGCCACAAATTCACATCGCCACTTGCTAATGTGTATAGGTATTTATTGATTTATTGTGATATGGTTAAAAAAAGGGGTCGGTAGACGGGAGTCAACCCTGCGATGCCGACCAACCATTAAGTGTTCTGACCATATATTGTGATGTTTGTTAACCATATCAGTATAAAACCATATTATCTCATGCTAGGATTATGCCACGTTTAATTCCATTTCACATTAAATAGTGCGAGCCATATATTATATGGTTTAGTACTATCCCTTATAAAAAGGATGTATCTCATCAAATAATGCCATATGGAAATGGTTTTTATTTATTTATATTTTATTAACCATTTAAAAAGTAAGAGATTCGAATCCTCATAAAAGTGGGTAGTTGAAACCATATATTTTGACATATTTTATGCAATTGGTGAGATTTAATGCCAAAAAGATTGGGTTTGTGGAGAAACCATATATTTTTCCATATTTTATGCAATTGGTGAGATTTAATGCCACAAAGAGTGGGTTTGTTGGGATTTAATCCCACAACCACTACTTTTTAAACCAAAATTATTTCCTAGTGCTGGTACAGGTCGAATTATGTCAAATATTGTAGAATAGTGAGTTTTATGCAGAGAGACCAACGAACTAGCCAAGTTTTGGAGGCCATTTTCGGGAGATACACTCAGTCTTTTTCAGTGCCATCAGTTGTTTTGGATTTCTGAGGTCAAGAATAACACGGTGAGACCAGTATGAGATCTATTTGATTTATTTTTTCTGTACTTTTCAAGCATTGAAGAATTAATAAAGAAGCCTCCCCCACTGAGACAAAGGCCCAGAGACGTAGGCAACCTTGCCGAACTCCATTATCACTTCTCTTCTTATGGTTTGTTTTTCTTATTGCTTCAGTTCAGATCTATATGTCAGCTTATGGCTGCTATTTTTCTTCATTAAATTCATCCTCTTTCATTCATCTTCATAAATGGTTAATAAACACATGCTTAATAACTCAACCACAGTCATTAAAAGATCTTTTCGGATTAGTACTAATCTTTGGTCATCAACATTCCTCTCTCTCTGCATTATCCAAGAGGAAACATTTTGCCTTCTAAACTGGTTTGGATTTCTATTCCCATCCCCTTGAAAAGCTATGTTTGGTTGTCTAGATTCCCATTTCAGTTTATTTATTTCATATGTCAAATCCTTCAAATTTTTGGTCATTTCATCAAGTTTAGGATCATATGTGGCTGAGTTAGGATAGGCAGGGGAATCCTCTCTTTATTTCTTCTTGTCCTTTTCAGATCTAGTCTTTAACTTGTCTAATGCTAAGATGTTGGATTCAAACTAAATGGCTCCTTGTTGCATGGACAAAAAGGTGGTGGATCTTCTCTCCCTCAAAAGAAGAGAGAATTCTGCATCAAATGCATTTTCATAAGTGACCTTGGCAGAGGCTTCGGTTGGTTTTATCTCATCTGGGATCCTACCATACATCTTGTTGAATCTCTTGGTGAAGTATGAAATAGACTCACCATTCTTTCTCTTAAGGGCCCCAAACTCAGTGATGTAATACAGATAATCCCTTCTATCTCCCCATTTCTTTATGAAATCTTCATCTAATGCATCGCTATCTGCAATGGAGGTTGGAGGGAGGCCCTAAAACCATTTTCTTACCTCCCCATCAAGGCTTTGTATGAACAACCTCATCCACACATCTGCATAATCAATGTTAAAGTTGGTTGCAAAGTTGTAGAAGGCTATCAGATGTTCCTCAGATGTGACATCCCATTCCCCATTATATCTTGGTAAATATTTCAGGTAATCTATGGTTGGGAGTGCATGTAAGCCTACAGGGAAACCTAGGGGTGCATATCTGGAAATAATTATGGAATTCATCCTGTTAGAAGCCATTGCTTGGGCAATAGGAATCTGAATATTTATTTGAGCTACAAGGGTGGATGTTGGACTAGATGATCAAGAAGAAGAAGGAGTTGAAGGTGTTTGCGGTTCCTTGGAATTGTGACTCTCAGGGCTAGAAAATTCAAGCTACTTGTCAAAATGGACAAAAGTAGATTCTTTAGGTGCAACTTTACCCTTAAGGGGTGACGTATATCTCTGAGATAAGGTGGATTTTCTTAGTTTCCTTTCTGGATCAGAGACTATTGTGTCCTTCTCGGGGTTGGGATGAGCCTTATTGTCTTTGATGTGATGAGATTTGGATCTCTTGAGTCCTTTCCTGGGAGCCAATACTTCTTTAGTGAAGTTTACTCAGTGGAGTTGCCAGGTGAAAGATGACAGTCTAAATGTGTCCAATATAGGCTCACCATCAAAGGTCAGATATGATCATTTTCAATATCCTAGGGAAATATATTTCGTTACTCCATTCCTCGACAGTAGCACCAACACACCTACCACACTTAGAGGGGGGGGGGGTGAATGAGTGTGGGGATATTTTTCCCAAAACTTCCCTCTTAC
>JASDQU010172877.1:0-17932 GCA_032191745.1 Picea mariana
TTCCCCTGACGAAATAGTCACCTATACGTCCCTTTTCAAAGAGTTTCGTGACATATTCTCTTGGAGCTATGAAGAAACGTCGGGTATCAACCCCGACATTGTGATACATTGTGATACATGAGATCGGCTAAACTCGTCCGACAATGCCTTCGTCCAGTTCACCCACATAAAGTGGCTGCTATCAAGCTCGAAGTCGAGAAACTTCTTAAAGCCAACTTTATTTACCCGGTGGCCCTCATTGACTGGGTTTCCAATCTTGTCTCGATTGACAAGAAACAAGGCACAATCCATGTATGCGTTGATTATAGGGATATCAACAAAGCTTGCCCCAAAGACAACTTTCCTACCCCCCTTCGTTGATCAGATTGTCGATGATTGTGCCAGAAGTGAAATCTTCTCTCTGATGGATGGTTTCTCCGGGTATAATCAAATCAACATTGTTCCCGAGGATCAACATAAGACCGCTTTTATTTGTCCTTGGGGTACTTTTACCTATCGAAAACTCCCTTTCGGTCTTAAGAATGCTAGCACAACTTTTCAATGCGCTATGTCTTATGCTTTTCATGATATCAAGCACATCGTTCAACCATATCTGGACAATTTAGCCGCTCACTCAATGCTCTGAGTCGATCATCTAACCCACCTCCGAGCCATGTTCATTCACTGTTGGTTTTATCGTATACATTTGAATCCTCATAAGTGTGTTTTCTACGTGGAATCCAACCGACTTCTAGGATTTATTGTTTCACGTCAATGGATCATTGTGGATCCTTTAAAAGTTGAGGGGATCCTTAATCTCCCTCCTCCTTCTACACTTCGTCAGTTACAAAGATTGCAGGGGAAAGAAAACTTTCTTCATTGTTTTATTCCAAATTATGTAAATATAACTCATAAATTCACGCGACTCCTAGAAAAGGGGTTTGAGTTCATATGGGATACCATTGCCAACAATGCTTTCGAAGCCTTGAAATTGTCCCTAACATGTGCTCTGCTTCTCTTTCCCCTTGATTACAGTCGTGATTATTTCCTCTACCTTGCTTCCTCGGATTACACTATTGGTATGGTTCTCGTCCAAGAGGATGATGCTAATGATGAACATGTTATCTACTACTTGAGTCAAAGTCTAACGCCTACTAAAATCAAGTATTTACATGTCGAAAAAATGGCCTTGGTAGCTGTCCAAGCCATCCAATGCTTCCGGCACTATATCCTCTCACGCAAGATCACAGTGATTTCTAACTGCAACCCTATGCAACACATTATCACACGCCAATTGCTAAGGGGAAAATACTCCAAATGGATCATGATACTCCAGGAGTTTGACTTGGAATTCAAACGCACCAAGTCCAAGAAGTCCTTAGTGTTTGTTGAGTTGATATGCGACTTCCCCTATTCTGAAATGGAAAATGCAGCAGCTAATTCATTACCCAATGAATCCCTTTTCCTCATTAGCTCTGATGATCTTTGGTATGGTGATATCATCATATATCTCCAATCCTAGACGTTCTGGCCAACTTTTTCTAGTACTGACCGATGTCGAATACGCTATCAAGCCCGTCAATATATTATCCTTGGGGATACTCTTTATCGTCGGGGGATTGACTTTGTTTTTCGATGCTGCCTCACGTTCGATGAAGCAGAGAAATCTCTGAATGACTACCATTCTAGAGCCTATTGTGGTCATATGTCTGGGTATGCTACTGCCTAGAAGATATTACAAGCATGGTATTTTTGGCCTTCTTTATTTAACGACTGCATAATCGCCGTTCAAAATGCCATGCTTGCCAGACCTATAATAACAAAATATGGTCACATCCTGCTCCACTTCACCCTATGGTCTCCATTGTTCCCTTTGCGAAATGGGGCATTGATTTCCTGACATGTCACCCCCACTCAGCAAGGGGGCATGGGTACATTATTGTAGCCGTAGATTACTTTATGAAATGGGTTGAGGCGATGCCAACATTTGACAACACTGGAAATACCGCAGCATTATTTATTTTTAATCACATCATAGCTCATTTTGGTGTTCCCCAGGCTATCGTCACTGATCACGGTAGCCACTTTCGAAACTTCATGATGTCCGAACTTACTGAAAAATTTGGTCTTCTCCATGAAAACTCAACGCCCTATTACCCACAAGCCAATGACCAAGTTGAAGCAATTAACAAAGTTCTCATAACTATTCTCTGACGAATGATAGGGATTCACAAAACAAGTTGATACACAATGTTGTTTTCGGCATTGTGGGCTTACCAGACATCTGTCAAGTCTGCTACTGGGTTTACATATTTTCGGTTAGTTTATGGTTTGGAAGCTATTCTCCCGATTGAATGCGAGATACCCTCTTTAAAACTAGCTGTTGAACTCCTACAAAACACTTCTGCCGAGGAAGAACATCTATTTTATCTTATGCGATTAGACGAAACTTGACACGATGCTACCCTAGTCATAGAAACTCAGAACAAGATCGAGATATGCTAGGAGATGGAGAATTCGAAGCCATGTGGCGAGGTCCTTATATCGTTAGACGAGTATTGGAAAAAGGGGCTTATGAGTTAGTAGATTATAATGGTATCCCTTTGAGTGAACCCAGGAATGGGTTGTACTTGAAGAAGTACTATGCATAAAATTACATGTGCATGAGTACTTGTATTTTTATTGTATCATACTTCTTGTGTGTTACTGTAGCTTGTTTTTGTCGTTATCTGGTCTCTGCCCTTATGTGACGTTGTGTTTGATTTCCATATGTCAGAGTCTTCACTACCCTACATTGGCTTTGCTGATGGCACTAGCCATAGTACTTAGAAACTTGCTTCCACTGCATGGGCAATTTACGCCCCTACAAACGAACTTGTCTCCTTACGAGGTGTGTGTCTCAGTTGTGTGACCAAAAATATTGCAGAGTATAGCGTCGTTATCGAATTGTTGATTGATGTTATCTCGCTCAAAATCCATCATTTGGCTGTGTGACTCGATTCACAGCTTGTAGTACTACAGTTAAGTAATGTCTATACTATTCGAAGTCCTACTTTGTTATGGGTGTATTTGTGAATTCGCCTCTTGGAACGTTATTTTGATTATATTGAATATCAACATATTCCTAGATGTCTAAATACATTAACCGATGCATTGGCTAACTATGTATTAGACAGACGATTGGATCATTTATAAATCAATCACATCAATTTTCACACAACACAAGATAAACCGGTAGAAGACGTATGTATATATAACGATCAAAAGAGTTTTTACAAAAAGGTTCTGTCTGAGGACCAAAATTTCAAAATCTGAAGATCATAGCTTCTACAAAGTGACATCATGGATGATGTTTACGGTAACACACGACTGCCTGGGCAACCCTATGAAGCAGTCGGCCAATGGACTCTGACAATCCTACTGTATGACGCTGATAACGTGGTGGAACCTCTCCAAGAGGCATGTCTGGAATATCTGCTGTCAAACCCTCTAGTTTTTATTCCATCGCTTCATAATCCTCGGTGTCCCATCGTGGCACTGGTGCTACCTCTCCTCATCATTGAATAGGAGAAGTACCAAGAGGTCTATAAGGTTCCACATCTGTGTCATCAAAAAATAATTTTGTATTTAGACCTTGGACAAACCTATAAAAAACATTTGCATATGATAAAATTCACAAAAACATTTAAAAAGAAAAAAATTGTGTACTTCTTACCAAGTTCCCCCCACTTAGCACCTTCGGGAAAAACCAAGTCCGGATATCCTCGGAAATCCAACCCGGCATAAGCATAATCATCGACCATCAGCATCTGTGGTCACAACCAGTCGAAGAAGGTATCATCATATTTGATAATTGGTCCAGCTACATGCCAAACCATGAGTTGACACCATCTCAGCATTCTTGGATCTGTTGGGCCCGGTAAATCCCACTCAACCTGTAGCCTCAGTAAGGGAACCCTCTCAAGAAAGAATGACACTAATAAAAACTCGTACCCAAATTGCTTCAGGTTGCCTTGTCTACATTTGGTCAACTGCCTCTTCATGCTACGAAGCACTGCATCTGCCCAGTTAAAAACCTGAGGCTCAATACACTCTATGGTATACTGAAAGTAGCTCTGGAGCTTCATGTGAGGAGCGGAGCTCCCATCCATATGAGCAATGGTGAACAAAATATTGCGGAGGGTCAAATCCCACACTCCCCAAATAACTAATTTCCCTTTGCTCTTCTCTACCTCTGGAACACAGTGTAAGCAACAGTACTCACTCATGGGCAGCCCACCACCTATGCTACCATTCAGGCTCACGTGGTACCCACGTCGTGACAGTATTGTCAAGAAGTAAATGTCCTCAATATCCAAGGACAATGTGTGGACCCCTAGATGGAATACTTGCTGATCAGGATCCCACATATGCACAAGGTACTCCAATAACCTGACTTGGGCCCTCATGCCTGAGATACAAAAGCACTTCAGAAGACCACAGCTTCACAAAGCGACAATGGTGGGCAGATGATTTCTGGCAATGGCATTATCTTCTTCGTGCTCCCTTTCGTGCCATTCCAGAACCATTGTGATGGCCAAATATCTGCATAAGAAGAACAAGAAGAAGATTAATAACTCTATTCAACATTTGGTATCTTTTCATTGAGAAAAATTTTAAATTTTTTTTACACTTTTCGGTTCTCGCAGGTACCCTTTAGGCACAGTGCAAGGTTCTCGCAGGCGCTTGTGGGTTCACCTACAAGAATGACCCATTCTCGCAGGTCCCGTGTAGCTCACCTGCGAGAATGGTTGAGCGTAATAATAAGCCCCAAAACAAACTCAAAATAGTGTTTTTTGCCAATGAAAATGAAAAATTAAACCATGAAAAAATAGAGGACAAAGAGCCTACCTCACTGCCACTGACGGTTCGTCGAATGGATGCTCGTAACTCCCGTAATCTGATGCCGAATTTCAAGGGTAAAAGAGGGGTTTTTGGGCTCAAATAGTGGTAAAGTTAAAATGATATGGTAAAAAGAGTTTTTACCCCTTTATATTTACTTTTACCATTTTATTGGATTTTATAATTGTTTATTTATTAAAACCTAATGCCTAATGCCCTTTTGAGTACGATTTTTGCAGGCGTAATGAATGTTCAATGCACAGTGATGCAGATATTTTTTCTTCTTCATCACATGTTTTGATTTTTTTTTATGGTTTTTGTACAAAACCTCGAGCTTGGTATTTGTCCGTTCTCACACTCGTAAATACACGAAAACGTGATTGAGCACACTTTTATCACTTTTTCAGGCTCAACAAGATTATACGAAAAAGGAACCCCCCTAGAGTCCTCTTTAAGCTCTTTTCAGACTCTCTAAACATGAAAAGATAGACGAGCGACCTTGCTATTTTCACGCTCGATAAAGTATTTGAAGAAAGCGTCTGTTGGGCGATAATTTATCTCTTTTTCGGTCTCATCAGCCTATTTTACGAAAAAGGAACTGAGAGAGTTCTCTTTTAAGTGTTTTTCTAGAATCTATAATCATGAAAAACCTCCGAGTTTTATATCGTTGGACTCGTTAAACAAACATCGACATACTCGTAATGGGACCGAACCACTCCTTCCTAGGGTTCATTAAACATACTCCGAAGGACTTATCCGAAGGATAAGCTTATATCAACAAGCATATGTTATCCTCCTCAAGCTTGCGTAAAAATAAAGAGGTACTCGCCAGAAATGGTGGGGGAAAATTTGGGAAAGGGATATGTTCTCATATTCATATTAATTGGTAGTAAGTGTCTCTCTTGAACATGACACCCCCTATTCATTATTTGAAGCCGGTTTGGGAAATTCGTTTGTCTCTCATTCGATTTGCTACAAGTTCATACCTCGTGTCATCTCTGAGTCAATGCTACCAAATCATTGGTCATGTTGCTCATATGTTCAAGAGAAGTTCATCTGAAACCACTATTGAGTTGGCCATCTACAGTTGTCCATTCTCTTCGTGTTGGCCTTCTCTGTGTCCAATCTAACTTACATCATACTCTGTTTCACCTTCGAAATCTTTTACTCATTTCATGTCATTAATGGGGGATACATCAAGGCCCTCCTATGACGAGTTTTGTTCTGTCGACTTCAACTCATTATCTAGAAACAAGACTTAGAAATTCTTTGGTACCTTGGAACTTGCATGCCTCAATGACAGGTTTCCTCGCTTTCGACAGTGGGTTTATGTGATTGACCTCTGATCGAAAGATTCCATCGGATGTTCGACTTCAACTCATTCATTTACATTTGAGGGATTGTACTAGTGTACCTTGGGAGTCATTGACATTAATGGTGATTTCCCTCGCACTTGTTAACGGTTTCATCAATGACCGGTAATCAAGTGGTTTCTACCATGTTCGACTTCAACACATGTAATCACATGGTTGGATTCATACTTTTGGGCAACAAGATTGAAGACCCTGGATATCATCTCTTGGTCTAGGTTGCGATGGAATATGTATAATCTGCGACACATAGATCCACTTTGTATGTCTTGTGGCTATGTCATCTCAATTTGAATTTTCTCGCATAGATCCACAGTGTATTCCTGATGGCTAGGCTATATTTTGACGCCATGGATCTACAGTGTATGATTGGTGGCCATGACCTATGCTTATAATGTCATCCGTCTGTGATCTGAGTATGGGAATTCCTACCTCATAATTAATATGATATTCTGCAGATGCTTGGTTGTTGGTAGGTTTCTGATTAGGTGCGCTCATGGTTTCTGACATACACACACATGCAGTTTACAAAGTATTTTGGTTGTCACTGATTCCGGCCTCATACTTTGGGGGGCATTCTATTACCCATGATTTTTTTCAATCTTGATGGTGTATTACCCATTCAAGCTCCTCATAAGAAATTTCTCCTGAGAAAAGTGACATTCATCTCTTCCCAGAAAACATATTTTTGAAGAGAGTTCGCAGGTTGCTAATATCCTAGGGTGCGAGAATGACCCATTCTCGCAAGCTGCCTTCAGATAGGGTGCGAACTTCTCACACTGTGCTACATAGCTAGGGTGCGAACTTGTTCTAAAGCTTGGAAAAAGATGAAGTCTCGATGGTTCTAGAAGGGAATCTTCTAGAAGAATGGGTTGGCATTCGAATGGTTATTCTTTTACTGGTTTCCCTGATATTGTGGGATCATTCTTATCCAAGTAACCATCTCATCCTCTCCTATATATTGATGGAATTCTCATGGAAAAGGTTAAGAAAGATTCATTGGAGAATTGGTGAAAGAATTGTGTGAAGGACCTAGCTTGAACAGAAGCTTGGAGACTCTAGCAAGTCTATCAAGAGGGATTTGATCTTCTTCATACAAGGATCAAGCAAGTGTGTGTGTTGGAACCAAGAGCCACTGAAAGGAATCTTGCGACATCAAGGTAATCATGTTGTATCTTCTACTTTCAATTAATATGATACAGTGGCATGTCCTTTTCCCATAAAGTCATTCTTACTTTATTGTGTAATTCCTTGATCATACACATAAGTTGACGATTGAATATATTTTTCTATCTTCACTTTGGTTGGTTTTTGTTGTCTTTGTCTTGACCTCACGAGAGCACCGGAGCAAAGCGGGAGCAACAGAGACCCTAGGACATGATACAAAGGTATGTTACTTGTTCCTCCCTACTAGCTAATTCAATGGCCAAAACTTAGGGAAAGAGTCATGTCCTGTCCTATTTTGTTCTAGATCCAGGTGGATCTAGGGAGATCTGTTAGTGTTCGCACCTACCAATTAGTCAGATAACAAAGGGGGAGTCTATGTGATAGCTGTGATAGACCAAAGAACTATAACTTGAGCAAATTTCAGAGTTTGAGAAGATATATTCAGAGTAATAAGTTAGTAGAAGTTGATAGATTAATCAAGATTTCATGATAGTATAGTGATAAATGAGTTAGCATTATGGATAGTTGTGCAAGAAGAGTCTTAGAAAATATGGAAAGAGATGGATTTGTAAGAACACTTAGTAGGTTTGGACGGATATATCATAGTGGAAAAGAGCATGGATTCATAGATTGGTTTAGAGAGTGGTTCACAGAAAAAAAAAACATTATCGTAATGGATGATAATTACGCAGGAAATGGCTCGAACAATGCTAATGGATTCCAAATTGATAGATATTTTTTTGGAAACATGGAGTGCATACATCAATTCACATTCAAGACATATTAATTCTCATAAACACTAGGGACAAAACTTCGTACAAACTATGGAAAGGAAGCGCAGACAACAACCTTTGCATCAAGGTAATTGAAGATAATATTTTATTAATTGAAATTTATGTTGATGATATCATTTTTGGTAGTGATGATGACAGGTTAAGCCATAAATTTGCAAAGGATATGCATAATGAATTTGAAATGTCATTACTTGGAAAACTATCCTTCTTTATAGGACTTTAGATACGTCAAAGAAACCAAAGAATTTTTATTTCTCAAGCCAGGTATATTAGAGAAATGCTAAAGAGGTTCAAAATGGAAGATTGCAAACCAGTTGCAAGTTAAGAAAATATGATAATTCAAATTCTACGAATCAGACGAAATGCAGGTCAATGATTGGCAGCCTACTATATGTGACAACATCCAGACTAGATGTAATGCACACGGTTGGACAAGTGGCATAATTTCAAGAAGCACCAAAGGAATCACATTTATTAGTAGTAAAGAGAATTTCCAGATATCTCAAAGGGACATAAGAGTTTGGATTATGGTATCCAAAAGAAAAGGATCTATCTCTTATTGCATACACAGATGTAGATTGGGTAGGTTGTATTTATGACCGACGAAGCACCAATGGAGCAATGTTCTACTTGGGTGAGTGTTTAGTATCATGGCTAAGAAAGAAACAATCATCAATATATTTATCTACAACCGAGGGTGAGTATATTGCAGTAACATCATGTTGTACAATGGTTATTTGGATGAAACAAACTCTGATAGATATATAGGTTCAGTATGATGATCCCATTCCAATCTATTGTGATAATACAAGGGCCATCAATATCTCAAAGAACCCAGTGATGCACTCCAAGACGAAGCACATTCCAATCAAGTATCACTTTCTACGGGAGCAAGTTGTAGAAAAGAACATTAAAGTTGAGCATGTGGGCACAAAATAACAAGTGGCATACATCTTTACAAAAGCACTTCCACGAGAATCCCTTGAGTATATTCGATAGAGACTAGGAGTAATTTATACTCCAAAATGAATGCTTTTGAATGCTCATCTTATATGTCTTATATGTACATGAGGAAGCACCATAAATAGTATAAAGGGGGAGAGATTTATCAGATGCAAAGGTAAATTCTTGGAGAGAGAGCATAGAGGCATGTTTCAAAGGGGAGTGATTGTCACAAGGGAAGAATGAGCGATATGACTTCAGAGTGATACCCTTTGTCAAAGCAGGAGACATTATTCATATGAAGGGAAAGAGAGTAATCCAAGGATTATAAACATAAAGAAAAATCAAAGGCACATAGAGAAGGGGAGAAGCCCCAAAGAGAGTTCAGCTAGGGGGAGAAGCCCCAAAGGGAGATACCCTTTGCCATTGATGTCAAAGGGGAAGAGATAGAAACATTGATAAAGAGTATAAACATGAATGTTATCATGACTAAGTGTTGCCATCAATGCCAAAGGGGGAGATTGTCAGACAGTTGGATTAGGTTGATGGATAGTTGGTATGGATTATTGGTTGTCATTGATTTCAACTATTGGAGAATTATATTGTAGATTGATGCGAACCCTTAGTGATTGATGTCAACCCTTGGAGAAAGTCCGGTAGAGAATTCTGGTAGCACAAATTTTGGGTAATCGATCCAAGTTTGTTTGATGTAGAGATGAATCATTATTGTCTTGTCATGGTTGATAATAAGTACAAATGGATGAACTCCAAAGTGGTCCCCTTATGTTGAAATCCCTCATGGGAAGATGCTTTCTGGATTGATTTATCCTAGAAGTATGGTTAGAGAACCCATGATTATTTATGGAATGCCGAGATGAAGGTCAGTGAATTTGTCAGTGAAACTATCCTATATGGATAGTTCTTGTCATTCCATTTATGGTGGCATGTGGAACGTCACATAACTCCTCACGATTAGAGAGTTATGGCCATGAGAAGTTAGAGAACCCAGGTTTGGGTAATGGAACCAAGTTTGTTTGATGGATAATGGTATGAATTTTGATATATTTTCAGGTAATACCATTCTATATGGATAGTACATATCATTCCATTTCTGGTGGTATGTGGAACGTCACATAACTCCTCACGGTTTGAGAGTTACGGCCTTACAAAGTTGGAGGACCTTCATATGTCATCTAGAAGCCCCAAAAGGTCAAAGTAGTCAAAATGGTTTAAGATATTTTAGAAGGTAAATAATAAAGTGAAGTGATGGGTGTACTATAATTCAAAGTTAATACAAATAAATTATTTAAATAATAAATTTAATGGAGAAATTAGAAGTGGTTTAACTCTAAAATAAGGAAAGTGGGCAAAGTGACCTAGAAGATGTTTTTAAGGAAGCTACTTGGAGAGTATAAATAAGAGGCAAGGCTCTCTCATTTTAGATAAAACTTGAGAATATTGAATACCTAGAGGTGTCTGAGGTAACCAAACAATATCTAAGCTGAATCTTTGAGGGAAGGTGAAAAAAAGAAGGCCAAAATTCAAAGAAGGATAAATTCTTTTGATGATGCTTTCTAAGGTATGTTATTTACAGGTCATATCACCATTTTCTCAATAACGTTTTTTCTAGAATTATTCAGACTATTAAATTGTTATTCCATGGAGTAAACATATCCAATTACTTTGGTAAAAAAATAATCTTGTGGGTCGTTGTATTTTTGGAGTTACACTCTGTGGAAAATAGGGTTTGTGGCTAGTCCTAAAACTAGTCTAAAACATGTGTTTTGGGTAAAAATATCATAACCTATTCATAAAATATCCAAATTGAGAAAGACAAAATGTTTTGGTTAGAGCACATTCTATAGTATGTTGTGTAATAGTATCATATTGAGTCAACAAATATTCTGTGAGGGGCACACTCTACAAGGTTTCTCTCTAGAATAAGCTAGAATTCAACAAGGTATGCCATTTTTGCTATAAGTCCTTTTATGAGAGGTGCAGAGTAGTGACACATGGAAAAATTGCATAAAACACACTGAAGAAATGTTTTTATTGGTTTCATATGTTTATTCATTACAGGTACATAGTTATGATTATTTGAAGTTAGGGTTGTTGACCAATCCAAAACTAGTCATGTGAGACTAAAGAAAAGTTTGATGAAAATGCTAGTCTTTTGTTGTTAAAATTAAGGAAGGTTTGCAGGTATGTGATCATATACATCGGGTCTATTACATAGTTACAAATCATATTTGGATGATGAAATTGATGAGGGATTTTTGTTAAGGTACATGTTGGGTACATGCTTGAGACAAGTAGTTGATGAGTTGGCACATACATGAGGTGTATAGTTGATGATGTTGGTACATATTGATGAGTCATAGTTGATCAATAGTTGATACATGATTGGTACATACTTTTAACATGGTTGGAGGCACTTTTTAGTAGTATTTTTGACACGTCGTTTATGGATGATGTAGAATACTTGTATTATTAGAAGCACATATTGATCTTGGTGATGATTATCAGTTGTTGTGTTATGCTTGGTTGATGCACATATTTGAGAGTTGTATTGGTGATTGATCTTGGTGATTATATCTGATTTGGTTGATAAGATTGATGAGACAGGTTGTTTTGATAGGTTGTTTGGACAAGTTGTTGTGACAGGTTGTGACACGTTATTGTATAGGTTTGTTGCATGGTTGATGTATTTGTTCATGGTACAGGTTGGTGCATGGTTGATGCACTTGTTTATGGTATAGGTTGATTATAGGTTGAGGTACAGGTTGATGCATGGTTCATGTTATTTGTAATGGTTATTTGGTGTAGGTTTATTGGTACAGGTTTACATCAGTATATCTCACAGTGATAGTGTCACTGTGGTCCCATAATTCTACTTCTACTTCAAGGCGATTGGATGGAGCAAGGACATGCGGTTGTAGCCACCTTCCGGTTGTAGCTAGAGAACATAGAGGGTTGTAGCCTCCTTCTGGTTGTATCTAGAGAATTGGGGAGTTGGAGGCTCCCTTCCAGTTGCAGCTGGAAAACAAAGGAAGTTGGTGTTTCCAATGAATGTAATTCTTCAAGACATATAAGAAAAAACATCCCATGGTTTTCTGCTGCTTTGGGTTTCCATGTAAAACACTGGTGTACTGTGTATGTGTATGATTGTTCATTTGTTCATTTCTTATTTACTCTGCAGTTATTGGATGGTAATGATACATTGATATAATACTTGGATTATATGGTTAAAAAGGAATAAATTTCTCTGTTACTGATTCACCGCCCTCTCAGTAATCCAACAATTGGTATTAGAGTCAGTTCCTTTAGGAAACAATTTAACCACTCGAAGGAGATCATGGATTATTCTGAGAATGGAGTACCGATGTTTAATGGTCAGAATGGTTTTAAGTATGAGATGTGGAGCATAAGAACAAAAGTATTTTTGCAAGTACATGGACATTATATTTGGATATCATTTGTTACAGGATATGATATTTCAAAAAGGGCAAAGACTGCAGCCAAGAAGGACTTGAGGAAGAATAACAAAATAGCAACGGATTTCATCTCAGAAGGATTACCTAATATGGTAAGAGAAAATGTTGGTAAATGTTCATCATCAAAAGAATTTTGGGATAAGTTACATGACATATATTCTTCACCCATCACAGATTCAAAAAATGCCAAAGAAGATGAAGATACAAAACAAGAAGAAAGATGCTCATCATGTCATAAAGATTCCGAAGAGGAAGAGTATGAAGAAGAAGAAGTTGATTACAGAGAAAATTTTATGAGTGCAATTAAATATCTAAAGAAAGAAAGAGAAGAAAATAGGTCATCCAAGAAAGAATTGATGAACCAAAAGGAAAGTGTTCAAGGTTCCCAAAAGGGTCAACAGGTCATTAAGAATTTAAGAGTTCAACTAGAAGATTCCAAAAGAATTGAAGAAAATCTAGAATATCAAAAGAAATGTTTAGAAGCCAACATAGCAACACAAAAGGAAGAAGCAGAAAAGAGAGAAAAGATACTAATGGATCATCTCAAGAAAAGAACCAATGACTTCAACCAACTTGAGGAAGATTTTGTTTAAGAAGAGATAATAATGAAAGAAGAAATAATTACATTGAAAATCCAACTTGATGAAGCAAAGAGAACATAAGAAGTCATGAAATCTCAAATAATGAAGAAAGAAGAAGAGGTTGAGAAGATTGAAGAAGAAGTTGTCACATTGAGAAGTGGAATTGTTAAGCTCAACAAGAATGTTGAAGAGACAAAAACATTCAAATAAGTTATAGAGAATGAAGAGAAGAACTCTAGGTTTCTCGGAAAGAGGAATGAAGAAAATAGAAAGAGTTATGCAAAAGTACTCAAAAGAAGGAATCATGGTTAGCCAAAATCTAAGAAAACTATTGAAGATACATCTTCAAGAAGACCATCCATGTTCAAGCCACAAAGAAGCTTCAATCATGATCATGATCAGTCAACGGAAAAATTTAGAAGGACTACGCCACAAAGAAGATCATTCACTCCTAGGCATGCAAATTTATTTTATGGTCATTGTTTTTATTGTACTAACCTTGGACATAAGGTTACATATTGCAGGGATTTTAAAGAAATGTTCAAGTAATAAGCGCCTATGTGGTTGCACATAACATTGAGTGTTACAAATGTCATAAATATGTACACATAGTGATTGTAGAAGCATGATCGATACTTCCATGAAAGAGAATATTGATATCAGATATAAGAAAGTATGGATAAGAAACTAGGAAGTATATGTGAACAAATACCAAGTACCAGAGATCGCAATATTGGCAATAAACTGAGATGAAGAAAATTCTACAGAGAAAAAGAAAGATGTCAGATAGAGAAAGGTTTGGAAAATAACTTAAAGAAAGGAAGGACAGGTAAATAAGGAACACATTCAAGAGATTGTACTTTCAGGCATTGTAGTGAAAGATGAATACACAGACAGAAAGAAAGAAGTTAGATCTCATAGAGATAATGAATCTACCAATGAATATGATGATGAATGTACCAATGAAGATAGATGATGAATACAAATCAGAGAAGGAATTGTTCTGAGCCATTCGGCTTAGAGACTCCCAAGTAATATGAATATTAGATAGGGGGAGTCTATGCAATAGTTGTGATAGACCAAAGAACCATCATTTGAGAAACTTGCAAAGTTTGAGAAGACAGATTCAGAGAAATCAGTTAGTAGAAGTTGATAGATTAATCAAAACTTCATGATAGTGTAGTGATAAATGGGTTAGAATTATGTACAGTTGTGCAAGTAGAGTCTTTGACAGTATGAACAGAGATGGATTCGTAATAACACTTAGCAGGTTTGGATAGATATGTGATAGTGGATGAAAGCATGGATTCATAGATTGGTTCAGAGAGTGGTTCAGAGACAAAGGAACATTATCATAATGGATGATAATTACACATAAAATGGCTCGAACAATGCTAATGGATTCCAAATTGACAGATATTTTTTTGGACACATGGACTGCATACATCAATTCACATTCAAAACAGAGTAATGCTTAGAAACAACAATGAAAAAACTCTGTATGAACTATGGAAAGGAAGCGCACACAACGACCTCTACATCAAGGAAACTCAAGATAATATTTTATTAATTGAAATTTATGTTGATGATATCATTTTTGGTACTGATGATGACAGGTTAAGCCAGAAACTTGCAAGTGATATGCATAATGAATTTGAAATGTCATTACTTGGAGAACTATCCTTCTTTCTGGAATACAGATATGTCAAAGAAACCAAGGAATTTTTATTTCTCAAACCAAGTATATCAAAGAAATGATAAAGATGTTCGGAATGGAAGTTTGAAAACCACTTATCACTCCAATGCAAACCAATTGCAAGTTAAGCAAAGGTGATGATTCAAAGTATAAAAATCATAGGAAATACAGGTCAATGATTATCAACCTACTATATGTGACAACATCCAAACCACAGGTAATGCATGAATTTGGACAGGTGGCATGATTTCAAGCAACACCAAAGGAATCACATCTATTAGCAGTAAATATAATTTTCATATATCTCAAAGGAACATAAGAGTTTGGATTATGGTATCTAACAGATAAGGATCTATCTCTTATTGCCTACACAGATGCAAATTGGGTAGGTTGTATTGATGACTGATGAAGCACTAGTGGAAGATCGTTCTACTTGGATGAGTGTTTAGTATCATGGCTAAGCAAGAAAAAAACATCAATATATTAATCTACAACCGAGGCAAACTATATTGTTGTAGCATCGTGTTGTACACAGGTTCTTTGGATGAAACAAACTCTGACAGATATACAGGTTGAGTATGATGAGCCCATTCGAATCTATTGTGATAATACAAGTGCCATCAGTATCTCAAAGAACCTGGTGATGCACTCCAAGATGAAGCACATTCCAATAAAGTATCTCTTTCTATGGGAGAAGGTTGCAAAAAAGAACATCAGAGTTGAGTATATGGGCACAAAAGAACAAGTTGCATACATCTTTAGAAAAACGCTTCCACAAGAATCCCTTGAGTATCTTCACCAGATACTAGGAGTAATTTCTACTCCAAAATGAATGCTATTGAATTATTATATTATATGTCTTATATGTACACGAGGAAGCACCATAAATAGGATAAAAGGGGAGAGATTTATTAGATGCAAAGGTAAATGCTTGCAGAGAGAGAATAAAGGCATGTTTCCAAGGGGAGCGATTGTCACAAGGGAAGACTGAGTGATATGACTTCAGAGTGATACCCTTTGTCAAAGAGGGATATATTATTCATATGAAGGGAAAGAGAGTAATCAATGGATTATAAATATAAAGAAAAATCAAAGGTACATAGACAGGGAGATCAGGCCCAAGGAGAGTTCAGTCAGGGGGAGCATCCCCAAAGGGAGATACCCTTTTCCATTGATTTCAAAGGGGGAGAGATAGAAACATTGATAAAGAGTATAAACATGAATGTTATCATGACTAAGTGTTTCCATTGATGTTGGTGTTTCCATCAATGCAAAAGGGGGATATTGTCAGACAGTTGGATTAGGATGATGGATAGTTTGTATGGATTGTTGGTTGTCATTGATTTCAACTATTGGAGAATGATATTGTAGATTATTGTCAACCCTTAGTTATTGATTTCAACCCCTTAGTGATTGATGACAACCCTTGGATAAAGTCCGGTAGTGAATTTCGGTAGCACAAGGT
Source organism: Picea mariana (assembly GCA_032191745.1). Classification (NCBI taxonomy): domain Eukaryota; kingdom Viridiplantae; phylum Streptophyta; class Pinopsida; order Pinales; family Pinaceae; genus Picea; species Picea mariana. Next base: position 16,370 of record JASDQU010172877.1, read on the forward strand.
TTGGGTAATGGATCCAATTTTGTTTGATGTAAAGATGAATAATTATCGTCTTGTCATGGTTGATAATAAGTACAAATTGATGAACTCCAAAGTGGTCCCCTTATGGTGAAATCCCTCACGGGAAGATGCTTTGCGGATTGAGATATCCTAGAAGTATGGTTAGACAACCCATGATTATTTATGGAATAATGAGATGAAGGTTAGTGAATTTGTCAGTGAAATTTTCCTAGATTTATATTTCTTGTCATTCCATTTCTGATGGTATGTGTAACGTCACCTAACTTCTCATGGTTAGAGATTTATGGCCATGAGAAGTTGGAGAACCCAAGTTTGGGTAACAGACCCAAGTTTGTTTGATGGATAAATGTATGCGTTTTGATATATTTTCAGGTAATACTATTCTATATGGATAGTACATGTCATTCCATTTCTGTTGGTATGTTGAACATCACATAAATCCTCACGGTTTGAGAGTTATGGCCTTACGCAGTTGGAGGACCCTCATATGTCATCTAGAAGCCCTAGAAAGTCAAAGTAGTTAAAGTGGTTTAAGATATTCTAGAAGGTAAATAATAAAATGAAGTGATGAGTGTACTATGATTCAAAGTGAATACAAAATAAATTATTTAAATAATAAATTTAATGTTGGGTTAACCCTAAAATAAGGAAACTGGGCAAAGTGACCTAGAAGATGTTTTTTAAGGAAGCTACTTGGAGAGTATAAATAAGAGGCAAAGATCTCTCATTTTAGATCAAACTTGAGCATATTGAATACCTATAGGTTTCTGAGTTAGCGAAAGGATATCTGAGCTGAATTTCTGAGGGAAGGTGAAGAAAATAAGGTCGAAATTCAAGGAAGGATAAATTCTTTTGATGATTCTTTCTAAGGTATGTTATTTATAGGTCATCTCACCATTTTCACAATATTTTTTTTTATAGAATGATTCAGACTGTTAAATTTCTATTCCATTGAGCAAAAATATCCAAGTATATGTGTTAATAAATTCATCTTTTGGTTCATTGTATTTTTGGAGTTACACTCCATGGAAAATGGGGTTTGTGGATAGTCCTCAAACTAGTTTAAAACAGGTGTTTCGGGTAAAAATGTCATAACTTATTCATAAAATATCCAAATTAAGTACAAAAAAATGTGTTGGTTAGAGTACAGTATTTATTATGCTGTGTAACATTTTCAGATCATTTCAATAAATATTCCGTGCGGGGAACGCTCTACAAGGTCACTCTCTAGAATAAGCCAGAATTCAGAAAAGTATGCCATTTTTGCTATAAATCCTTTTCTGAGAGGTTCCAAGTAGTGACACCTGGAGAAATTGCATAAAATGCACTGAATAACATTGTTTATTAGTTTCATATATTTATTCATTATAGGTAGACAATTATGATTATTTTGTAACGAACCGCCTCGTTACGACAACTATTCTAGTATACAGGTGCAAATTTTTTTTTTTTTTTTTTTCTTTTTTTCTTTTGTGTTACGGTGTTTGCGCGTGTGTGGAAGTAACATCATGCTTAACTCTACAAGGCCACTCGACAACAACAAGA
>JASDQU010172878.1:0-20099 GCA_032191745.1 Picea mariana
CAAACAATATTGGGTCCATTACCCAAACCTTTGTGCTACGAGGATTTCTTCAAGGGTTGATATCAATGACAACCAACCTTAATCAACAAAAGGCACTAGTCATTTGTTCATTGCATTGAAGATATAAAATCATTGCCTTGGGAAGAGTGAATTTTGCTAGTTTGAAGTTTATCTTTTCGGAGAAGTATTCCTTGAGCCTTGAGTTCTCTTGCCTCATTGAGGCATCCCTCTTCTCCCACTACTTTTTGTTGTTGTTATAAATATGAACCTACAACCATTAGGGCTGCATAACCCTAGCTGGTAATTCCCTCTTATCTCACAAACTAACCCTAGGAATTCTCTCTAACTTCACTCACCTAATCTACTAACTAGGGTGCACTTTTTAGGGTAAGTTTTGGCACTTTTATATGGTTAATTTTGCTGCTGCATGTCATTGAATTCTACAACCATAAGGTTGGTGATTTACTACAGAAAATAATTTTATAACAATTTGCTTTATTCAGTCTTAAAGTGCTATAGTGAAGCCATAATTGATTTCTAAATTCATTGATGATATTGCCAATTGATCTTGTGCTTTACATGCTGATTTAGATATTTTATTTTCTGATATAAACTATCATCTAATGCTTCATATTAGGGAAAACAAGCTTAACTTTCTGATCCATACTAACATATAGCATTGCAAGGTGTCTTTCTCTGTGTCTCGGGCAGGTACAATCATCCAGAGAAGTATTATGTCTTTGAGGCAACATTTACTTGGCTTACAAGGAGTCTGTTTTCACATCTCACTCCACTTAGATTTGACTTATAGGGGTTCCACTTTCATCTCCATACATCTACATCTCATTCCCCCTAGGGTCAGTTGGATCACCTCCCTAGAGTGACCTAGTCACCATTGAAGTGCAAGACATACATCGAGGTGACTGTTGGGCCTGTGATATGATTGATTTTATGATGGTAATTAGATACTTTTGTCAAATTTATATATTCGTTTTCCATGTTTTGAAGAAGCTTTTGAAGAGCTTTTGTGTCAAATCGCTATGATCCACACCAGGTATGCATAATTCATGTTTTGCAATGATTTTGAGTTTAAATCAGTATGTTTTTATGATCCCAGGAGACTAATTCATGTTTTGTATGTCACAGGGCAAAATCACAGCTTGTTTTTTCTTCCGAAACTCAGTTCGGTACTCCATCCGACACTCCGTCCTGCACAAAAACGATGGGCAATTTGGCGGTTATGGTGTTGGCGGCCAGTGATGGACGAATCAGAGACATGGGATTTTCTCGTGCTTGTGGCCTCCAACTACTGAACTCTTGACAACTTGATTTGGGTTGTTATGGTGGGCGATTATTGGTTCGCTTCATTTCGACAGTTAGGGCATCATTAATGTAATTTACTGTTTTCAGAAGAGATTCGACCCTCCAGTGGTTGAACTCTCAGTTTGTAAAGCTTATAAATACCACCTCAGTGGTTAGAAAAAAGTTAAGAAGTCATGTGCTAGAGACAAAAATGATTTTAGCTCTGTTTTTCCATTTTCATTTTGCCAGAATTGTGTAAAGACTGCGTTTTTAGTTTTAATGGTGAATTCGTGTTGTTGAATCTCATGATTCGCATCAGAAGAGTAGCCACAACTTGTTGGGGGGCCCACCAATAGTCTGGGTGAATATTTAGCTAGTTTTCTTGTGAATTTGAGTAGTGTAATTGTTATTTCTTCTATTTTCTGTATATGCGTTTTTATCTTCTTTTTATTTACTGTGTAATTGCTGTCCATAAGTTTAATTGTTTCAAGTTTCTTTTTGCAGGTTATTGTGAAGGATAGTGTAATTAGAACTTGTCTTTTTAATTGATAGGAGAAAGCTTGCAAGCTTAGACACTAACCCTTGTATGTAATTAGAAGATAGCTAGAATTTCTACATGCTGAAATAGAATCTAAAACAGAGTTAAAATAGAGTAGAACATAATTACTAGTTTCTTTGAGAAATTTCGATGGATGGATAATTGTTAATTTAGTTTGTATTTATAGTTTTCTTATTTAATTGCTATTTAATTTGCTTAGTTAGTTCTTAGTTTGCTTATCTTGTTATATGCTGAAGTAGAAATAGGATTTAAGATTATGTCTTTATGAGTATTTTCCAATTGCAATTCAATTTGTTAAAATAGGATTAGTTTAATTTATTTCATGCAATTTCTTTCTTAGATATAGGTTACAATTTCAATTCATAGTTAGATATTGAGTTTAGTGTAGTATGAGTTTGCTTCAAGTAGTCTAGAGTGCAATTAAAATTCATAGAATAACATCTTTATATTGTTAATGGTTAATGCATGATTGAACAGTCACATGGATATGCAAGGTAATCTATGTTGTTTTCATAATGGCTAAGTTCTCACTGGATTGCCTAATTCACACTTTTCACTTTGCTATTAAAGTCAATATCGAGTTTATCCCTCTTGAATTATCTTTCATTGTTAAGTGCCATCGTGATATTATAAGACACCAGAGACATTCACACAACCATCAACACTATATTTGAGTTTTCATAGATTAGAAGATAGTTTTCTTACTTTCATAGCTTAGGAGATAGTTTCCTTGCTTTTGTAGGATAGATAGTCTTTTGCTTTGGTAGGTTAAAGGATAGTTTGCTTATCATAGGTTAAAGATTACTTGTTAATTGCTTTTAATATCATAATGATTTCAATTTAGTAGATTTCCTTTTGTAAATTAGAAATAGTTGTGAAATTTATTTAAGAATAGAGTTCACTTGTTTCTTAGCTTAATTAGTTGCTTATTGATTAGTTTACTTGTTGTAGAAGTTATCCTAGGCTAGTTAGTTGTTTACTTGCTTTAATAGGTTAGTTGCTTGCTTGTCTATTTTCTTGCTTTCATAGGATAATTGCTTATTGGATTTAAGTAGGCTAGTTAAAGTAGTTTTCTATTTCTTATTAGATGAATAAATTGCTTTTACTGATTGTTATGATTGAACTAGTTTTCTTTAAAGTAGGGTTTTCATTTTCTTTCCTAGAACTATCCATCAATCCTCCGTTCAAAGGTTACTTAGGGTACATAGTTTGAATTCCTTAGTAGGGTTTGATCATTAAATAACTTTGTTTTAATAGCTTATCCCTTAGATAGCCACTTCCTTAGTTAGACTATAATACTACCAACCCTTATACCTTGGCATATATTTTGCTACAACTCTAAGTTTACTTACCCCATGTAGATAATTTAATTGAGGGATTTTAGTGTGTTTTTAGTGCATATAGAACACCCATGATTTTTGGCACCATTGTCGGGGAGTTGTCTCAAGGTAGGAAATAGTTAGGAAATAGATCATTTCTAAACCTTAGCATTAGTTTGGTGGTGGGGGAACTTTAAGACGAGAGGTAAGAACTTGCACATATGCTATAACACGTTCCCCCAAACCCAATGGTAGTTTTTCTTTTTCTTTTTGTTTTCTTTCATGAACAGACCTAGAGACCCAAAAGGTAGATACATTAAATCTGAATCATACCTTTCAACCAAGGTTCCTTTCAACCTTTGTGGGGGAAGGAATGTTCCAGTCATAAACTCCGGAGACCAATACTGAAAAACATGAGTTAGCTCAACCCAAAGAGCTAAATTTGTCTCTGAAGAGACTAAGATAGGGAGCACTATAGAACAGAGAATTGAAGCATCAATAATAGTGGAACATGAGGGAAGACCACTCGATCCCTCTGCAAAACCAAACAAAACAACCTTTGTTTCCTTACCACCACCAGGAGAATGAATTCGAAGGTTTCCATTAGTTTGGAAGAACTCTTTCAAATCCTAGTAGCAACTGGGATCTCTTCTTCTCAGGAAGAACACATCTTGACAATAGCCAAGAACTTGAATACCTCTCTAGAAATATTAGAAGAATCAAGGTCCTATGAGCTACAAAATGATTTTCCTTGCCAAAATGCAAAGGAAGCTGAAAAATTATGGACTACATCCAATGGAGAGCAATCATTAAGACCTGATATTGATGAGTTCTCAACATCCATCTCAACAGATCCTCTATGTACTTCAAAAATAAATCTTCCAGAAGAAGAGAATCTGCATAGCATGATGAAGGAGAGCATATAAATTACTGTTGATGAACATCAAGATTACATTGAAATTTGGTTTCAAGAGGTCATCAGGCCACACTGCTATTATCTTCTTCAACACCTTCTGATTCCAAAACAAGTAGGTTGGTTTGTTCTTCATATCTAGGTAATCACTGTGGTAACTTTTTCATATATGGATATGAGTATGTTTCTTATCTTGCTCCGCACATGGTTACATTGGAAAAGTTCTTACACTTGATTAAATATTTTCCCTTTCTTTTTAGGTAGGGTAGGATAGTAAATAAAAGCTGCATGTTGTTAGTTTAGCTTAAAGTCTAATACAACCTCATTTTACATTTTCTTTTAATAAAAGAACTATGAGATACATGTTCTTATGGCTTGATCTCATTGATCTCATTAGTTTATTATATTTTAGAGTGTGTTTTTTGCAAACAATTTTAGAGATCTTTGTAGGTATTTATATCACCAAGGGTAGACAATTCCAAGGAAATATAAAAGAAGGTTTTTCTTAAAAAAAATTGCTATATTTGAGCCTTGTTGTCTGCTAAGCATCAAATGAATAATGACTTGTTGTAATTAGTCATATTTTTTCAAATAATTTCATCTTCTTTTTCTCAAGGCATCTTAAATAACAATTGCTCTTGAACCTTCACCACTATTTAAGGAAGTGACACCATAACAATCAAGCTTAGAGGTCTCTCGTACATTTTCTCCAAGAAACCTGAGTAAGTGAGTAAATTATCTTTATTAAAGAGTAACAAGGAGGTTTGATTAGCGGTTAGTCATGGAAACATCACAATAACTTACAAAAGAAGAAAGTGAGTTGAGCCTAGAGATGCCTTTTTGTTCTTTCTCAATGGTACCATCCACTACACACTAAATAGCTTGATTATATCATATCTTTAGATAATCCACGTCCGCTTAAGTACCCCTTACATCAGGACAATCACTAAGGAATATAACAGAAAGTCATCTTCTAACATAAATACCATCCCAATTGAAAAAAAAGAAAGAAAAAGTTGTTTTCAGAGATGTCCCTCCATCTTCTTGCAGAAAGCAATCTTATACTTAAATCTTAAAAGATGGAGGGCCAATCTCTGAGGGTGTAAGAGGATAACCCGTCAGGATACTGAATAGGTCTGCTGGAAGCGGGTATCGGCCTATGGTATGACTAGGTAAACCTGTCGGAGTACTGAACAGGCTTGCTGGCAGCGGGGCATTCTACCTAGCGAGGATGATAATATGACAAAAAACAAATAATAAATTAAACTTGTCCTGATGTATGACATTACTTGTAGACAAAGATGACATGAAGTATGTATGGTTAAGATAAGGTTAATGAACTCCATAAATTTTCCATTGGGAACTAACTTTGAGACTATCTTGAAACTCTCTTACCTACCTCTTCTTATCTATATATAGAATCTCTTATCCTATAGGTGGGGCTATCTTTTAACTGTCTCGTCAAACCAATCTGTGAAATTTATCTCTACACTTAACAAGCTGTAAATCTTTGGCTATTGGGAGAACTGATTGGTTTCCTATATTTTTGATTGTGAGGTGTCACAATACTTAGGTGTGGGTGAGAGGTTCATAAGTTGACAAATGATAACATTGCCTAGAATAAGTAACTCTTTGTAAAAATTTATGTGTGTTGTTTTCATAATACATGCTATTATATCAACAATTATTTTATTTTTAAAATGCTAATTCCTTGTGTGTTATAAACTGCTATACATTTCCTTAACATACCACTTAACTGGTTTATTTTCGTTACAAACTGTTCATTACAGAATTATGATTACATGCCTTATATAATGAGATATAGAGGAATGAATTGTGTGAGAACGATGGAAAAATCAACAATAATGGAACACTCTTGGCTTGCCTCTTCTCCTATTCACTGTGTTCATGGTCTCCGAGGAATCAATTGCCTCAGCCACAAAGCTCCCAAGACTTGGAGACCACTGGTTTAAACACCACCAGTTTCCAAGATCAGTCCATAAAAAGGTTTTCAAAACTGAATTTTGGAACATCTCTGGAGCTAAGGGATACTCCAAGGAGTGGATAAAAGAGGAGCTAATCAACCATCTCATAGTCATCACCATATTGATTACATGTGAAGGTAGATATTCTGTCTTTAAAGCCTGTCACTTTCGATTATTAGCTCACTTTCAATTCAATAAGCCATTGAATTTTCCCTTTTACTTCTTAAAGAGTCTTGAGAGTATGTCTTCCCAAGTGAGGAAGAATACAACCAATCCCCATAACAACCTATTTCACCACAGCCTTATCAAACTACTTGTCTTAGCCGAGTTGGAAAAATAAGGGAAAACGTGGGATGAGTTCATTTACCAATTTTCAAACCCTCATATTACAATCAAGACTAGCAAGAAGACTCTTGATCTAGGGACTGTTACTCCACCCAAACCCTCATGTTCAAGCTGTTCCTTTACCAGACCAAAATTCCAAGAAACTTGTTGATACCCCTGCAGCCTCATCAGGCAAGAAGACCAAGAAGCCTATTGCTAACCCCCCTTTAAAAACAATAAAGACCAAGAAGCCTATTGTTAATTGATGGCATGAGTACGTGCCATATCTTCGGTTTGGGGGGGGTTTTCTGAGCTAAAAAACGCTATGCACTGCCCATTTGTATAACAAACCCATGAGAAGAGGAAGTCGGATTTCTATCAAAATTTTGTCATATTGTCTTTTTACAATGTCTTGGGATATTATATCAGTAGTTGTTTGTATTGGTATGATAACTTATATATTGATGACATCATTGTGTGTGTTATAATCTTGCTGTGCATTTTTTATACTTAACTACTATTTGTGACAAATACCGAGTGATAACAACTGCTAAATACATACTTCCATCTATATTACAAGCTTATGAAAAGAGGAACAATTGTTTGAATTGTTACATATCGATGAAAAGCAATAAAAATTCTCTTGTTCACCATGCTTACCATTACAAACCAAGCCTGTTGTTAGTATCTGTCAGTTCTGTCAGTCACTAGTGATCAAATTTACTCTTTCATGTGATTGATAGGGTTATTAGGTCAAATTGTTATATTTTCAAAATAAAATTCTCAAGTAAAATTTGACATATCTTGGTTGTAAAATTGTCATTGGTGTGTATTTGTTTCCTTACTACTCCCTCCACTCATCCAAGGTCATAAATTTTCATCATGGTCATGTCATCATTCCTTGTCATAAATTTTCAAATGATTGTCTTGATCAAAGTTCTACTTCAAAATTGGTTTCTTAATTAAGGAAGATGAATTTGACAAAAGTGAAAAAGGTTTTTGTCAATCATAGAGAAGGAAACAAAAACCTCCTTAATTTTATTCATAGGTGTTATTATTTGAGACAAATTCCCCAAATACAGTCTCTATAGGAGGGTTTTTGCACATTTGGACAACTTGACTTCAAGTCAGTTTTTCATAGGTTTGGAGAAGGCATTTGTAGTGCTTGATGGTTCCATTGTGTATAATACATCATAAAATTTCCAACCATACCACTTTCATCCCAAAAATACTTCGGGAAGGCCACCAAAATCCCTCTCAAAGACCATGCTGCACTTCTGCTAAGATCACGCTGCGCTTCTGAAATTTTTGAGTAACCAACTTCAAGATGGGTTTATGAACAAATGAGAAAGTAATTTTGAACCTTGGAGGAGGTTTGTGTTAATAAAATACCAAAAAAAAATAACCTCTCTCATTTTTTGAATATACGTTATGGTTTGGGATATATTCAATTCTCTTAGAGGCCTAGTTTTTCAGAAAATAAAACACTTTGTGTTTTCTGTTTTAGTCATGTTTTTGTTTCGTGTTTTCCTAACAACTGGAAGTGAATTTTTGAAAACCAAGAGAGTTTTTTATCAAGGACATATTAAAAAAAAAAACCCTCTCTCATTTTATACACAAGAGTTACTGTATTGTAGTTACAGGTGTCACTTTGATACCTATTTTTCACAAGTTTGCCAGGCCAAAATTGTTGTGCTTCTGGGAAATCACTTTTGGAACTAATTTTACAGAGGTAAAATTGCTATTTTTCATGGTTTAAAGGATCAAGGGTATAATATACATCTCAAGGATTCCTTAAATGTCATCAGTAGCCTCCAAAAACTCCAAACCCTCCAGTTCAAACTTAGATAGTATGAAACACCGAGTTGTCGTTTACGCGATGATAACGTTGTCCTAAAAGCCAAGATGAATTATCTACAACATTTGGTTGATGATATGAATGCCACCAATAATAGTCTCTGGATGCAATTGAAACATCACAAAAATCCTACGTCAAAATCCCCCCGGCAAGAGGGAGAAGCTTCTAAAGCTAATCGACCCCCTCCTTCGCAAGTTTGGTCATGAAGGGCAATTTCTTTTTGTTTGCAGTGGGACCTGCAAAATCTTAGGTGTGGGGGTAATGTTGGGCCCGTGATATGATCGATTTTATGATGATAATTAGATACTTTTGTCAAATGTATATATGTGTTTTTCATGTTTTGAAGAAGATTTTGAAGAGCTTTTGTATCAAATCGCTATGATCCACACTAGGTATGCATAATTCGTGTTTTGCAATGATTTTGGGTTTAAATTAGTATGTTTTTATGATCCCAGGAGACTAAATCATGTTTTTTATGTCACAGGGAAAATCACAGCTTGTTTTTGCTTCTGGGACTCAATCTGGTATTCCATCCAACACTCAGTTAGGTACTCCATCCGACACTCTGTCTTGCACAAAAATGATGAGCAATTTGGTGGTTATGGTATTGGCAGCCAGTGATGGACGAATCAGAGACATGGGTTTTGTTCGTGCTCGTGGCCTCCATCTACTGAAATCTTGACATCTCGATTTGGGTTGTTATGGTGGGCGATTATTGGCTCGCTTCATTTCGGCAATTAGGGCATCATTAATGTAATTTACTGTTTTTAGAAGAGGTTCGACCCTCTAGTGGTCGACCTCTTGGTTTTTAAAGATTATAAATACCACCTTAGTGGTCAGACAAAAGTTAAGAAGTCATGTGTTAGAGCCAAAAACGATTTTAGCTCTGTTTTTCCATTTTCATTTTGCCATAATTGTGTAAAGACTGCGTTTTTAGTGTTAATGGTGAATTCGTGTTGTTGAAGCTCGTGTTTCACATTTGAAGAGTAGCCACGACTTGTTGGGGGGCCCACCAACAGTCTGGGTGAATATTTAGCTAGTTTTCTTTTGAATTTGAGTAGTGTAATTGCTATTTATTCCATTTTCTGTATATGCGTTTTTATCTTCTTTTTATTTACTGTGTAATTGTTGTCCATAAGTTTAATTGTTTCAAGTTTCTTTTTGCAGGTTATTATGAAGGATAGTGTAATTAGAACATGACTTTTTAATTGATAGGAGAAATCTTGCAATCTTAGACACTAACCCTTGTATGTAATTAGAAGATAACTAGAATTTCTACATGCTGAAATAGAGTCTAAAACAGAGTTAAAACATAGTAGAACAAAATTCATAGTTTCTTTGACAAATTTCGATTGATGGATAATTGTTAGTTTAGTTTGTATTTATAGTTTGCTGATTTAATTGTTATTTAATTTGCTTATCTAGTTTGCATAGTTATTTCTTAGTTTGCTTATATTGTTATATGCTGAAATAGAAATAGGATTTAAGATTATGTCTTTATGAGTATTTTCCAATTGCAATTCAATTTGTTAAAATAGGATTAGTTTAATTTATTTCATGCAATTTCTTTCTTAGATCTAGGTTGCAATTTCAATTCATAGTTAGATATTGAGTTTAGTGTAGTATGAGTTTGCTTCAAGTAGTCTAGAGTGTAATTAAAATTCATAGAATAACATCTTTATATTGTTAATGGTTAATGCATGATTGAACAATCACATGGATATGCAAGGTAATCGATGTTGTTTTCATAATGGATAAGTTCACTGGATTGCCTAATTCACACTTTTCACTTTGCTATTGAAGTCAATATCGAGTTTATCCCTCTTGAATTATCTTTCATTGTTAAGTGCCATTGTGATATTATAAGACACCAGAGACATTCACACAACCATCAAAACTATATTTGAGTTTTCATAGATTAGAAGATAGTTTTCTTGCTTTCATAGCTTAGGAGATAGTTTCCTTGCTTTTGTAGGATAGATAGTCTTTTACTTTGGTAGGTTAAATGATAGTTTTCTTATCATAGGTTAAAGATTAGTTGTTAATTGCTTTTATTATCATAATGCTTTCAATTTAGTAGATTTTATTTTGTAAATTAGAAATAGTTGTGAAATTGATTTAAGAATAGAGTTCACTTGTTTCTTAGCTTAATTAGTTGCTTATTGATTAGTTTACTTGTTGTAGAAGTTATCCTAGGCTAGTTAGTTGTTTACTTGCTTTAATAGGTTAGTTGCTTGCTTGTCTATTTTCTTGATTTCATAGGATAATTGCTTATTGGATTTAAGTAGGCTAGTTAAAGTAGTTTTCTATTACTTATTAGATGAATAACTTGATTTTACTGATTGTTATGATTGAACTAGTTTGCTTTAAAGTAGGGTTTTCATTTGCTTTCCTAGAACTATCCATCAATCCTCCATTCAAAGGTTACTTAGGGTACATAGTTTGAATTCCTTAGTAGGGTTTGATCATTAGATAAATTTGTTTGAATAGATTATCCCTTAGATAGCCACTTCCTTAGTTAGACTATACTACTACCAACCCTTCTACCTTGGTGTATATTTTGCTACAATTCTAAGTTTACTTACCCCGGGTTGACAATTTAATTGAGGGTTTTTAGTGTGTTTTTAGTGCATATAGAACACCCATCGGTGACATTGGGTGTAATATTCCCTAGTTGTAGCACTTTATTTTGTGGTTGGGTTGGGAATTTCCCAACCTACAACCTGTGCTATAACAGAGACAAAAAGGAAATTCAAAACCCTAGATTTAGATTCCTTTTAGAATCCTAAAACCATAACCCATTAGCTGCAAGCAGATACCAACAAGATGTACGTCAAACTGAAACTAGTTCAAAATCCATTCATATGCCTCAAACAATTGTCAAAAAAAACTCGACTACCATTACAGTGAGCAAAAACAATTGATTGATATTTCCTTTTGAACAGTTGAAGTGATAATTTGATAGTGTATACTCTTGCTTTTGTTTTGTTTTCAATTTTTTTTTATAACAAATGTGAAAAGAAACCAATGGTGCACGATAACAAGCCATAACCATAACAAACCCACATAAGCAAGACCAAAATGTATTCAACACTGATGGAATTTGTAACTTAATTTGAAATTCCCTTTTTCTTTCAAAACCAAACTATATCATAAGTTGCAAAGAAAAACCCAGGTCGAAAGTATCATTGTTGTTCGAAACCCAGTGATTTTTTTTATTTCATATTAACCCAAAACACACAATAACTCGCCATTCACAGTCTCCTAAATATCCATGCACAACACAGAGTCACACCCATAACACACATACAAAATGCAATTGAGCTTGAGCCAATATTCAAAATTATTTGAGCAAAGTAGCTTATTGATGTCAGAAGAGTAAAAAATGTCCATACCTGTCCAAGTCGACTAAATAGTCATGAAAGAATAACCAAATATCGTTATCAAACCACCAATACGAGATTTAGAATCCAAAATCCTCAACTAACAACAACAAAGCATTTCCAAACAAGTGACAGTGAAAAAAGGTGGTATACCTTAGGATAGAAACCCAATAGAGAGTGCATTAATTCCTCTTTAATTCACGTCGCTTCGACATAAAAAAAACTCACCAACCTTTCCTTGATAACCAATCAAACACACGGTGGAATGCACTCAATTGCGAGACCAGACTCAAAATCGAGCTAAGTACCATGCATTGAAAACTAATAGACTCACAATCTTACATATCACAAAACTATTAATATACTACATTCATAAATAACACAAGGTGTCGACACCTGATACACCAAAGATACCACCTTAACAATCAAACAACGTGCTATATGGTATCCATATGAAATGTGAACTTTATTACAAGTTTTCAATATCATAGTGTATACTCTTTCTTTTGTTTTGTTTTCAATTTTTGTTATATTGAAAACTTAACATGATACTATTTTTGTTATATGTTATATATGTGCATCCAATGAAACTTAACCATCCTTTTAAAGATGTCGCAAGCCATATTATAACAAAAAAAGTTTAAAACTTTATAATCGTAAGTAGCATAACTCTAGAGAAATAGGTATTTCACCCTTTTCTTTTCCTTTTAGAACATGGCGATGATATATTTAATGCAATCTGAGGATGAGGAGCATTATAGATCGTTTTCGAAGAAACCATTTATGCATGTGTGATAAGATAGAATACAAAACTCTAATCTAATAAAGTCATTTATTTGCAAGCTGCATTTCTTTTTTAAAGAAAAATGAGTGAAATCAACTTAATATAGTTTCTCTAAGGGGTCCCACCTACTAGTTAGATAATATAGTAATATAATAAATATAGTGCATTGTAATATTTTGCAGGCATGATTCTTCTTATGTATTTTTGCATCAACACTATGGTCATGAATATGCTATGTGGGAGCATGAGGAATCCATGCATGAAGCATACCCACAAAGTTTTTCAAATTTTGAAGAAAAATGAATGTACATATGTACGTAAGTGAATGAAGACTCAATTTTGGCAGCTAGAGTTCCTAGAGCCACAACTCTGAGATTTCTTGTCCGATCGATACTGGATCCCATTCCATGGGATGTGTGGGTTTAGGGGAAAAGAGAGTTGTTGGTTGGAATTGATGTGTGAGTCATTAAGTTGCATAATTATCAAAGTATTTTGATGTAATTTTTTATATATGTCATTGTGTAAATTTTCTGGTGATGTGCACCTAGGACAATGCAGTTGGTAGGGGAAGGGGAATGTAACATCCATGCTTTCAAACCCCAAACTAGCGATGTGTATTGTAAATTTGATGTATGTCCATGGGCCAAGCGATGCAATATGTAAATGATGTAAATTGACTATAATAAAAAAATGTATCGCTAGTTGCGGTTGGAAAAGGACAAGTATTTGGGGGCTTAGTTTCCACAAGAGAGTGAAAGGGTCCAAGGGGAGATTTTACCCATGTATATTAAACTCAAACCTTTTTATTTCTAAATTATTCTTACTATGAACCTTCCATTTTCTTATTGAGTGTTTCCAAATCAAATCATTGAATTCATGTAAGAGGGTGGGTGTGAGAAGTCACATCCCATAGTTATTGAGAGCATGGGGGCTAAGTAAAATTAACTTGGGGAAGAGTGTAAGTCAAGCAAGCAAGATAAAGAGAGGAAATTTGTATGTGTGGAGGGAGAATAATTAGATAGTCACGTTTTTACAAGGGAATTAGTTTTAACAAGTAGAGTTTTGGAAAACAAGAGATTTCTATGATCTAGGTGGAAATTGGTGGCCACCCACCTATTCCACTAGCTCAAATTATAGTTTTTCCATCTTTGAAGTTTTTATACATTTTTTTGGGTCCCAAACTTTCGGGGCTGTTTTGAGGCCCTAAATGACAATTTTTTGGATCGACAACACCTATCATGATTTGATAGGAAGATTCTAGGATAAATAGAATGTGTTTTCCTTGGATATACCTTTTCGACGAGGTATCGAGTGCCCCAAATAGATTTCGTATGAAATAGTTATGCCCTTAGGAAGTTGACGTATCAATTACCCCCATCGGAGCCCACAAACCTTTTGGCATTTCATCTCTTGGGGTTAGGGTTTTGAATGTTTAGGGTTTTCTCATTTCTACTTTATGTTTAAAAGGATTTTGGAGCCTCATTGTAATTATCTTTTGGAAAATGAGCATAGTTGATACATCTCTTCTCAGAGATAAGCTACCACCATTCTAGCTAGCTTGTGTGATTTTGCATTTTACAGTGTTTTGTATTTCAGACAGTTATTAGTAGAATCTCATCTTTACTGTATTACTGTGTTCCTTTCCATATCTCTATGTATTTATTTGTTATATCCCTGTTAAATTTATGCCTTCATATCATTCTCCCAAAATAATTTGGATTAGTGGTATTTGAGTGGTATGCTCCTTGTCATTCTTAGTGCATGTCCCTGATGAGGTCAAGGTATAGAGAGTTGGGTATCGAGCTTGTTTATATTGAGGACAACCTCTCTCACATGCCCAAGCAACCTTCCATGGTACAATAAAAGAGGGATGATGAGACAATATGTCCTTTCAAACTGTTGCTCGAGGAATCCCTCGTCTGATAGAGGAATGAGATGATGGATAATTTCTCCCATATCCTTCGACCACTGCTAACAACAATGAAGGTACCTTCAACCAGCAGTCACTTCAGAGGTGAGATTCCCTTCAAGGTATAAGTTAACTTTGATATTCCTTTATTTGAATGCCATATAGATGCCAACGTTTTGGAAAAATAGTTGAATCTTCTAGAGGGTTATTTCTCTATCCACATTTTTTCCAATAGTGAAAATATCACCTTCGTGCTCCTTAAGGCCCTCCCCCATGTTAGATATTGGTGGGAGACTTACTGTGAGAAGCATGCTGAGGATCAGTCTGTAATTTTTGGGCCAGGACCCACTTGGGTGGCTTTTGTTGAAGCCCTTAAGGAAGAATATTACCCCTTTGGAATTTATGATGACCATTACACGAGATGGAACACACTACACCAAGAGAGGGGACAAAAAGTGTCGAAGTTAACCAATACTTTCCATACCTTGCGCACCAAGATAGGTATCAAAGAATCTGAGTGGAATCTAATCCTAAAATACCATGGGGATCTGCACAAGTACATCCAAAATGAAATGGAGTTTTTGGAAATCTCTTCATTGGGAGCCACTTACCGATATGCTGTCAAAATCGAGTCGAAATTCAAGCAAAAGAACAAGCAGGAGTTCGTGTCTGCAAATACACACAAAAAAAGTACAATAAGGGTGGACCTAACTCCTAAGACAAAGGACAAAGCAAGGATGGCCAACCCTATGATAACCATCACAAGCCACCAACAAAGAAGGGTAATGGGAAGTCGAAGGACTCTGGAAAATGGTGCAAGTTCCACAAACTGATGAATGTCACTCCAAACAATCGTTGTTGGATGAGACCAAATCCATAGGTTTAGATGCTGCCTCAGACTTAATTCAGAACCAGAAAAGGGAAGACAAATCATTTATGTAGAATCCATTGTCACCATCGCTACCACAAAAGTCCAATGAGAGGATCCAGAGGAGTCAAAAGAAGGGGAGTGTCTTTTCCACTCACAAATGTGGGTAAAGGGAACTCCACTCCATTTCAATGTTTACAGTGGTAGCCATAAGAAATTGATCTCAACATAAGTTTTCAAGAGGTTGAAACTGACAATGATGTCACATCCTCATCCATACACTGTCGGTTGGCTCAGCCAGGGAATGGACATCCACGTCAGCTAGTAATGTCACCTGCACTACGACATCAAACCCTTCAAAGATGAGGTATTGTGTGATGTTTCTCCCCTTGAAGTTTATGACATTTTTCTAGGACAACTATATATGTGGAAGCATCATGTTTTTTATGAATCTAGGCCCCGTAGTGTCATTATTACTTTGGGAGATCAACTCTATAAGGTACCAGAGGAAGTCCCAAACATTGTGATCTCTTTGATCTTCATGAAGTAGTGAAGAAAGGTGTTCTCTTAGAATGATATATTTGTCCTCTGTATGGTTCAAATGAAAGGTGAGAAAAAGGTCATTGACACCGCCAAAACCTCTACACGGGGTCTCTTTTCCCAATAGTAACAGGTGGAAGAAATAATAGAGGAGTGCAAAGACATATTCGCCTTGTTTACTGGGGTTCCTATGCACTGTCAGGTAAAGAACTCCATTGATATGACACCCAACACTCCTCTTCCTAATGACACTGTATACATGCATTCTGTTTTGGAGAATCAAGAAATCAAACTCCAGATTGAAAAGCTAATTCTGGAGGGTCACATCATACCAATCTCCTCACCTTACGGGAGCCCAATTGTTCTGGTATAGAAGAAGGATGGGACATGGTGAATTTGTATTGATTACAGAGTGATGCATACCCCTACCTCCTCCTAGGGTCCACACGACCTCCTAGTCTAGGATCATTCAAATTCAAAAGCTGAATCAACTCACAGGCTCTTTCCGAGCCCTCAAATTAACTACACAGGCCTTAAAAATTCTTCTCGAATGCAAAATATGCCTTTCAGGGGTCCTCGAGCATTGGAAAAGCCTACCCAGGAACCGTGGGACAATCCTCAAGTCTCCAAAGAATTCAGAACTTCAGAGCTATCAAGCTTTGAGAGTCTCAACAGAATAAGAATCCAATCCTTCCGAACACTGAAGTGATGGATAGCCAAACCACAACAAGGATCAATGACTCACAACGTCCACACAAATCCATGGCGAGGATTGAATTAGGGAATCTGGGCTTCAAAAAGTATACCGGTTCCAACACAATGTGCTCCTAGAGAGCCAAAATATGAAGTTGATCGGGTGACTCCTATTGTTCTACCAGATCAACGACCACAATCCACTCTAGGACTACGGGCTTCGAGAGTTATGGATGTCTAATACCTTAAAACCTCCAGAGCATCAGACTAGTGAACTCACTAAGGACCTAAATCAATGGTCCCTATGTCTTGACAGATGGATGGCCTAGATTTACTCCGGGCTTTGGGAGTTTAGACATTCACACAACATGATCCCTTGTATCTCTTGAACATCAAAATGTTGAAGTGCCTGTCCTTCCTCCATGTGTCCTCCTTTAGATCAATGGATAGGATGAATTCCACGGTTCAAGACTTTGGAAATATTTTCTCCCATAAACCTTTTATTCTTTTCCCCCTAGAGTACTAACTCTTTGGACCTCTGGATATATTTCCACATGTCCTCCTCTGATCGACGACTGAGATCAACTCCGGGCTTTGGAGCTTCGGAGGGATCGAACACTTCTGCCCTCTATTTTCCTGGATTTCTAGTCTTTCAGAGTCGAAGATATGCTGACGTGTGTCCTTCGGAATGGACGAGCATGATTTTCTTCGGCCTTCGGGCCTTCAGGGATCCCGATTCCTCCACAAAAATTCAATTTTCCCTCGAAGTTTCTATCCTCCAGAGTGCAGGATATCCTGCCATGTGTTCGTTGTAACCAATGGCTAAGATCTCCTCCTCTCTTTAGAGCTTTAGAAGACTTTCAAACTTCCACTTCAATGCCTCCTTCCCTCTGGAGTGTCGGTCTCCTAGGCACACAGATATGATGACATGTATCCTTTCAGAGATCTACGGTTTGGATTAGGTTTCAGACTTCGGAACTTCCGAAGTTCCACCTCCTTTGCACTCCAAGTATGAAATCCTCCGAAGACGCGAAGTCCGAAGGACTTCTGGGATTTAACGCCCTCGCTACTTCTCTAGATCTGATGGTCGTAGATGATCCCGACTCTTCCTGAATGGATCTTATCCATTCAACTTCTAAATAGTAAAGATCCTTCACTTTCAAGGGATTCCGGTTGCTAAACTTCCTGAGCTTGACCGCATAGGGTGATTTTAACCTTGAATGCCTCCTCTGAACACCTCAAATATTTTAGACTTAGGAATTTTTCCAAGTCCCTCTTGCATAACTCTTGTACTCTCTATCTATTTTGAGCTTTTGTTCCTCAAGGTTTTATACCTCCTTGCAAATTTTGAACCTTTGAAAGGTTTTGTACTTAGATATTTTTCTAAAATCTCATTATGCATTCCTTGTGCTCGTATTCTCTATGACTTCTTCAACACTTCGACTAAGTGTTGTCCCGAAAGACGCTTTGCACGGGTCTTCTCCATTCTTCACTCTCCACTGAGCAACTATGCACTCCTTGCAATTCCTCTACAAAGTTTCACACTTCCTCTTTTGATCTTCTGAGTCAATATTGACTCGACCTTCACACTCCTTGTAGGAACTATACACTCCTTACACCAGAACTTTCAGAAAAAAAAAAATTGAAACTTATGGAACATCAAAGGTTCCCACACTTAACCATGAAAAAAATACTTAGACACAAAAAACATAAAGAAACATCACATGTACTCAATGACCTCATAAATACAGAACACCATACATTTGGAATCAAAACTCTCTATTTGTATTCCTTCAACACAGTATGTACATGGACTCATACAACCCTCTACAACTCTCTTCAACATAATTCACTATAAACTTCAACAAAAATAACAATAACATTCAACAACATCATTTGGGCATAAAATACATATATTTATACATGGAGGGGTTTCTAGAGCCTTCTTGCCGACTACCTTAGTGTTATCCTATCACAATTAAAACCATCTATCTACTAAGGCTTATTACAATAAATGGCCATTACATTAAGATACGAGTTGATGCTCAATATCTGTACAATTCTATCTTGCATTAAAGAAAATACAATCTCCTGCGATCTCATGAAATGGATCAAGCCTCCAAACATTAAAAGATATTTAATTACAATACTTTCAAAATATAAAAAATAACATGCTCTCCTTGGGATCAAAACTGATTTGAAATGCACGGGCTGGGTGCTGAGTTGTCCTCCACTCAACCTCTTGAATTGCTGATGGTGATGCTCCTGCATCACATAACTCTGGACAAGATCAAATTCAAGAACCGGTACCCAATTCTTCAGATTGATGATATTCTTGATCAACTCAAGGGAGCCAAGTTTTTCAGTAAGATTGATATGAAGTCAGGATACCACCATGTGCCCATTGAGAAAAATGATGTGTGGAAGACAACCTTCAAGTCTAAAGAAGGCCTCTTTGAGTGGTTGGTCATGACTTTCGGCTTGACTAATGCACTGACTAAAAACATTTAGATTATGGATGATATATTCTGGAAATTCACAAACTCCTTTGTGGTTGTATATTTGGATGACATCCTCATCTCCAACAAAACTTGGGAGGAACATTTGGAGCATATTCATAAGGTATTGGGCACGCTGTGACAACACAAGTTATATGCCAATTTGGAGAAGTGTTCCTTTGGCATGTAGAGAATCTAATATTTGGAATACATCATGGATGAGCAGGGTGTACATGTGGATCCAACCAATATCCAAGTCATCCATAATTGGACAGCGCCGAGGACAATGATAGAGCTCCGAAGCTTCTTGGTCCTTGCCAATTTATACCGGTATTTTATGATGAGGCTCTCTCATATCGCTTGGGTCTTAATCTAAGTGACCAAAGGTGGTATGAAGGCCAAGTTTATGTGGTCCACACCCCAACAAAAATCATTTGAGAATTTGAAATTCTGCCTCTGCTTAGCACTAGTCCTCATTCTGTCAAACATGCAACAACCATTTGAGATTGAGATAGAGGATTCATATTATGCTATTGGTGCATTCCTCACTCAGCATGGGAATCTGATATATTATCACAATGAAACTCTATTTGATGTTGTCCGAAGATACCCCACCTACGACAAAGATATGTACTCCATTGTGTAGGCATGTCAGAAGTGGAATCATTACATTATGGGGAAGGAAACGATCATACACATTGATCACAAGTCTCTACAATTCATGCAAACAAAAGGAAAGTTACAGAATCATCACCATCAAAAGTGGTCCATGTACCTGCAACAATTCCACTTGAATATCAAGTACAAGAAAGATAGCACCAACCATGTTGTAGATTTCCTTAGTCAACCCCCGATGGTTGTGCTAACCCCATTTCTTAACTACTGTGGAAATAAGACATCTGGATGGCCACAATTATACAATAATGATTGAATTTTCTACTTCCTATCAGAAATTAAGTGCAGGAAAAACAATTCTCGACTTTCATCTCTAGGATGGATTGTTATGTCATCTATGTTAAGCCCTAATATTGGCTCATTACCCCTTAATTGGAGCATATTATATTAGTAATGTTATTTTATTTATGTCGGCTTTAGGCCATTAGTTGTAATTTAGATTAGTAATGTTATTTTATTTATGTCGGCTTTAGGCCATTAGTTGTAATT